>JANCRA010000357.1:0-56999 GCA_024362935.1 Setophaga petechia
TTAACGTTCCCCCCCCTACCCTGGGGGTCTCTCTAACGCTGCCCCCCTACCCGGGGGGTCTCTCTAACAATTCCCCCCTACCCTGGGGGTCTCCCTGGCGTTGCCCCCCTACCCTTGGGGTCTCTCTAACAATGCACCCCCTACCCTGGGGGTCCCTCTAACGTTCCCCCCCCTACCCTGGGGGTCTCTCTAACAATCCCCCCGTACCCTGGGGTCTCTCTAACAATCTCCCCTTACCCTGGGGGTCTCTCTAATGATCCCCCCCTTACCCTGGGGGTCTCTCTAACAATCGCCCCCTGCCCTGGGGGTCTCCCTGACATTGCCCCCCTACCCTGGGGGTCCCTCTACCGTTGCCCCCCGCCCAGCCGCGCCCCACGCGGGGCCGGATGCGCATCCACTGCCTGGAGAACGTGGAGAAGGCGCTGCGCTTCCTGCGCGAGCAGCGCGTGCACCTGGAGAACGTGGGCTCGCACGACATCGTGGACGGCAACCCCCGCCTGACCCTCGGCCTGGTCTGGACCATCATCCTGCGCTTCCAGGTGACCCCCGAGAGAGGGAAATGGGGCTGGGGGCGCGGGAAATGGGGCGGGGGGCGCGGGAAATGGGGCGGGGAGGGTGGGAAATGGGGCTGGGGGCGAGGGAAATGGGGCTGGGGCAAGGGAAATGGGGCTGGGGGTGAGGGAA
Source organism: Setophaga petechia (assembly GCA_024362935.1). Classification (NCBI taxonomy): domain Eukaryota; kingdom Metazoa; phylum Chordata; class Aves; order Passeriformes; family Parulidae; genus Setophaga; species Setophaga petechia. The sequence goes on from JANCRA010000357.1 coordinate 685, forward strand.
ATGGGGCGGGGGGCGAGGGAAATGGGGCTGGGGGCGAGGGAAATGGGGCTGGCGGGGGTCGAGGGAAATGGAGCGGGGGGCGCGGGAAATGGGGCGGGGGGAGAGGGAAGTGGGGCGGGGGGGCGCGGGAAATGGGGCTGGGGGCGAGGGAAATGGGGCTGGGGGCAAGGGGGTCATTTGGGGGGGTTCTGGATCTGCTCTGGGGTGTTTGGGGTCATTTTGGGGGTTTCTGGAGCAGTCCTGGGGGGTTTGGGGTCATTTACGGGGGTCCTGGGGATTTGGGGTCATTTAGGGGGGTCAGGAACCCATCCGGGGATTGGTTGGGGTCATTTAGGGGGGTCCTGGAGCTGTCCTGGGGGGGTTTGGGGTCATTTAGGGGGGTTCTGGGGTGTTTGGGATCATTTATGGGGGTCCCAAACCCACCCTGAGGTCTCAGCTTGGTCACAGAAATCCCCAGACCTTCCCCAGACTCTTCTCGGGGGGGTCTCACTCTCACTTTCGGGGATCTTCACCCCATTTTGGGGGCTTGCACTCATTTTGGGTGTTCCAGACCCACTTTGGGGGGTCCTTAACTCCAGTTTGGGGGTCTTTGTCCCCGTTTTTGGGTCCCCCCAGATCCAGGACATCAGCGTGGAGACCGGGGACACGCGGGAGAGGAAATCGGCCAAGGACGCGCTGCTGGCCTGGTGCCAGATGAAAACCGCGGGGTGAGGGGTCCCGGGGGGTCCTGGGGGGATTTTGGGGGTCCTGGGGGGTTTTTAGGGGTCCTGGGGGGGTCTGGGTGGTCTCCATGTGGCTCAGGAGGCTCCTGGGGGCTCTTTGAGGGGGCTCTGAGTGGTCCTTGAGGGGACTCAGGAGGGACTTGCAGAGTTTGGGGTTTTGGGGGGGTTTTGGGGGTCTCAGGGGGGGTTTTGGGGGTTTCTGACCCCCCCTGGCCCCCCCCAGGTACCCCAATGTGAACGTGCAGAACTTCACCACGAGCTGGAGGGACGGGCTGGCCTTCTGTGCCCTCATCCACCGGCACCGGTGCGGGACCCAGGGGCTGGGGAGGGGCTGGGGAGGGGCTGGGGAGGGGCTGGGGAGGGGCTGGGGGTCCTGGGGTGGGGATGTGGGGATTATGGGGCAGTGGTGATGGGGTGGGAGTCTGTGGGGTTATGGGGCAGGGGCAGGGGTTATGGGGTGCTCAGTGGTCAGTGGTTATGGGTCAGTGGTTAGAGGTCAGTGGTGAGTAGTTATGGGTTGCTGTGGGTCAGTGGTCAGTGGTTATGGGGTCAGTGGTCAGGGGCTATGGGTCAGGGTCAGTGGCTGTCAGTCAGGGTCAGTGGCTATGGGTTGCTGTGGGTCAGTAGTTATGGGTCAATGGTCACTGGTCAGTGGTTATGGGTCAGTGGTCACTGGTCAGTAGTTATGGGTCACAGGTCAGTGGTTGTGGGTCACAGGTCACTGGTTATGGGTCACAGGTCACTGGTTATGTGTCACAGGTCAGTGGTTATGGGTCAGTGGTTATGGGTCACAGGTCACAGGTCAGCGGTTACGGGTCACAGGTCAGTGGTTGTGGGTCACAGGTCAGTGGTTATGGGTCACAGGTCACAGGTCACTGGTTATGGGTCACAGGTCAGTGGGTATGGGTCAGTGTTTTTGGGTCACAGGTCAGTGGTTGTGGGTCAGTGGTTATGGGTCACAGGTCACTGGTTATGGGTCACAGGTCACTGGTTATGGGTCACTGGTCAGTGGTTGTGGGTCACAGGTCACTGGTCAGTGGTTATGGGTCACTGGTCACTGGTTATGGGTCACAGGTCAGTGGTTGTGGGTCACAGGTCAGCGGTTATGGGTCACTGGTCACTGGTTATGGGTCAGTGGGTCACAGGTCAGCGGTTATGGGTCAGTGGTCACTGGTTATGGGCCAGTGGTCACTGGTTGTGGGTCACAGGTCACTGGTTGTGGGTCAGTGGTCACTGGTTATGGGTCAGTGGTCACTGGTTATGGGCCAGTGGTCACTGGTTGTGGGTCACAGGTCACTGGTTGTGGGTCAGTGGTCACTGGTTATGGGTCAGTGGTCACTGGTTGTGGGTCAGTGGTCAGTGGTTGTGGGTCACAGGTCAGTGGTTATGGGTCAGTGGTCACAGGTCACTGGTTGTGGGTCAGTGGTCAGTGGTTATGGGTCAGTGGTCACTGGTTGTGGGTCAGTGGTCAGTGGTTATGGGTCAGTGGTCAGTGCTCAGTGTTTCAGCTGTGCGGTCGCCCCCAGGCCGGAGCTGCTGGACGTGGGGGTCCCTGCGCGGAGCCAACGCCCTCCACAACCTGCAGAGCGCCTTCGGCGTGGCCGAGCGCGAGCTGGGGGTCACCCGGCTGCTGGACCCCGAGGGTGAGGGGCTGGGGGAGAGCTGGGGGGGATTTGGGGGAGAACTTGGGGGTCTGACCCCCCGTGCCCCCCCAGATGTGGCCTTGGAGCAGCCGGACGAGCGGTCAGTGCTGGGGGGCTGTGAGGGGTCAGGGGGGTTTGGGGCTCCTGGGGGGATTTGGGGCTCCTGGGGGGATTTGGGGGTGGATTTGGGGGTCTCTGGGGGTGGATTTGGGGGTCTGATCCCCCCGTGCCCCCCCAGATGTGGCTGTGGAGCAGCCGGACGAGCGGTCAGTGCTGACCTATGTGGCCGCGCTCTACCATCACTTCTCCAGGATGAAGGCGCTGGCCGTGGAGGGAAAACGCGTCGGGAAGGTCTGGGGGGGACAGACGGACACGGGGTGGACAGAAGGACACGGGGTGGACAGAAGGACACAGGGGGGACAGACAGACATGGGGTGGACACAGGATGGGGGGACACAGGGATGGACACACGGGTGGATGGAAAGGGGACGGGGGGAGGAGGAAGGGCTGGACAGATGGACGATGGACAGATGGACAGATGGACGGACAGACGATGGGCAGATGGTGTCGGGGGGGTGGGGACTGGACAGAATCAGCGGGAATGGGCGGGGGGGAGGGGGGGACAGATGGGGGATGGACAGAGGGGACAGAGGGGATGGACAGAGGGACAGAGGGGATGGACAGAGGGATGGATTGATCAGAAAGAGGGGGGGAAGGAGGGGGATGGATGGACAGGCGGATAAATGGACAGAGGGGCATGGGGATGGATGGACGGACGGACGGACGGACGGATGGATGGATGGATGGATGGATGGACGGACAAAGGGATGGATGGACAGATGGATGTTGGATGGATGTGAGGACAAATGGATGGGTGGATGGACAAGGCATGGATGGACAAGGGTTGGACAGATGGAGGGATGGACAGACGGATGGACAAATGGATGGATGGATGGATGGATGATGGATGGATGGATGGATGGATGGATGGATGGATGGACAGACGGACGGATGGACAGATGGATGGGGTATGGATGTTGGATGGACGGATGGATGGATGGATGGATGGATGGACGGACAAATTGATAGATGATGGATGGATGGATGGATGGACGGATGGACGGACGGACAAGGGATGGACAGACAGACGGATGGATGGACGGATGGATGTTGGATGGATGGATGGATGTGAGGACAAATGGATGGGTGGATGGACAAGGCATGGACAGATGGAGGGATGGACAGACAGACGGACAGATGGATGGGGTATGGATGGATGTTGGATGGATGGATGGATGGATGGATGGATGATGGACAGATGGATGGACAGATGGACAGACAAACGGATGGATGGATGATGGATGGATATGAGAACAGCCAGCCAACCAGCCATCCCCCTGTCTGTCCGTCCGTCCGTCCCGGGCAGGTGCTGGAGGCGGCGCGCGAGGCCGAGGGCCTGGCCGGGCGCTACGAGGCGCAGGCGGCCGAGCTGCTGGGCTGGATCCAGCGCTCGCTGCTGCTGCTCACGGACCGGCGCCTGCCCCGCGGCATCCCCGGCCTGCAGGGGCAGCTCCAGGCCTTCAGCGCCTACCGCACCACCGAGAAACCCCCCCGGTGAGGGACCCCCGGGCGGGGGGCTGGGGGCTGAACTGAGGGGGCTGGGGGCTCCCTGAGGGGGTTTGGGATCTCCAAGAAGGGATTTGGGGTCCCCAAGTGGGGTTTGGGATCTCCCAACTGGGATTTGGGGACTGTCCAGAGGGGTCTGGGGGCACCCTGAGGGGTCTGGGGGCTGCCCTGAGGGGTCTGGGAGCCCCAAGGGGGGTTTGGGATCTCCCTACTGGGGTCTGGGGGCGCCCTGAGGGGTTTGAGGGCTGCCCAGTGGAGTTTGGGGGCTGCCCTGAGGGGTCTGGGGTCTCCCTGAGGGGTTTGGGAGCCCCAAATGGGGTTTGGGATCTCCCTACTGGGGTCCGGGGGCTGCCCAGAGGGGTCTGGGGGCTCCCTGAGGGGTTTGAGGTCCCCAAATGGGGTTTGGGATCTCCCTATTGGCTCTGGGGGCTGCCCTGAGGAGTCTGGGGGCCCCAAATGGGATTTGGGATCTCCCTACTGGGATTTGGGGGCTGTCCAGAGAGGTCTGGGGGCTCCCTGAAGGGTTTGAGGTCCCCAAATGGGATTTGGGATCTCCCTGGTGGGGTCTGGAGGCTGCCCTGAGGAGTCTGGGGGGCCCAAATGGGGTCTGGGGGCTGCCCTGAGGAGCCTGGGGGGCCCAAATGGGATTTGGGATCTCCCTACTGGGATTTGGGGGCTGTCCAGAGGGGTCTGGGCACACCCTGAGGGGTCTGGGTGCTCCCTGAGGGGGTTGGGATCTCCCTACTGGGGTCTGGGGGCTGCCCAGAGGGGTTTGGGGTCCCCAAGAGGGGGGCTGGGGGCTCCCTGAGGGGGTTGGGATCTCCAAGAAGGGATTTGGGGTCCCCAAAATGGGTTTGGGATCTCCCTACTGGGGTCTAGGGACTGCCCAGAGGGGTTTGGGGGCCCCAAAGGGGGTTTGGGGTCTCCCTGCTGGGGTTTGGGGTCCCCCCAGTGGGTTTCAGGTTCCCTTTGAGGGGTTTTGGGGCATCCCTGGGGCTCAGGGTGGGTTTTAGGGTCCCCCTGGTACATTTTGGGGTCCTCCCAGTGTATTTTGGGGTCCCCCGGTGTATTTTGGGTTCCCCCCGGTGTGTTTTGGGGCTGTCTCAGTGAATTATTTCGGGTCCCCCCAGGTTTGAGGACAAGGGCTCCCTGGAGGTTCTGCTGTTCTCGCTCCGGAGCCGCCTCCGCGCCAACAACCAGAGACAGTTCGTGCCCAGGGAGGGGACACACAGCGCCGACATCAACAGGGTGACAGCTATGGGGACATTGAGGACATGGGGACACTGTGGGGACATTGGGGGTCCAACAGTGCTGACATCAACAGGGTGACAGCCATGGGGACATTGGGGACATTGGGACATGGCGGGGACACAGGGGATCCCCACAGTGCCAACATCAACAGGGTGACAGCCACGGGGACATTGGGGACATGGGGGGGACATTGGGGGTCCAACAGTGCTGACATCAACAGGGTGACAGCCACGGGGACACTGGGGACATTGGGGACACAGGGGGCACAGGGGACATGGGGAGCATTGGGGACATGGAGGGGACATGGGAGGGTCCCACAGTGCCAACATCAACAGGGCAACAGCCACAGGGACTTGGGGACATGGGGACATGGGACAGGACACAGTAACACAAGTGCCAAGTGTGCCAGGTGTGCAGGTGCCCCAGGTGTTAGGTGTGCAGGTGCCCAGGTGCCTCAGGTGCCAGGTGTGCCCCAGGTGCCCAGGTGACACGGGTGTGCCCAGGTGCCAGGTGTGCCCTAGGTGCCCAGGTGTGCCCCAGGTGCCCCAGGTGCCCAGGTGACACAGGTGCCCAGGTGCTCCAGGTGCCAGGTGTGCCCCAGGTGCCCAGGTGACACAGGTGCCCGAGGTGCCCAGGTGCTCCAGGTGCCAGGTGTGCCCCAGGTGCCCCAGGTGCCAGGTGTGCAGGTGACACAGGTGCCCCAGGTGCCAGGTGTGCCCAGGTGCCCCAGGTGACACAGGTGCCCCAGGTGCCCAGGTGTGCCCCAGGTACCCCAGGTGCCAGGTGCCCAGGTGACACGGGTGCCCAGGTGATACAGGTGCCTCAGGTGCCAGGTGTGCCCAGGTGCCCCAGGTGCCCAGGTGACACAGGTGCCCAGGTGTGCCCAGGTGCCCCAGGTGCCCAGGTGACACCGCGCTGTCCCCGCAGGCGTGGGAGCGGCTGGAGAAGGCGGAGCACGGGCGGGAGCTGGCGCTGCGCTCGGAGCTGCTCCGGCAGCAGCACCTGGAGCAGCTGGCAGCCAGGTTCCACCGCAAGGCCGCGCTCAGGGAGACCTGGCTGGGGGACAACCAGCGCCTGGTGGCACAGGTGACACCCCAGGGACCCCTGAGACCCCCCCCAGAGAACCCCCAGTCAGGGACAATGAGCAGCTGGTGGCACAGGTGACACCCCAGGGACCCCCAACCCACTCCCAGTTAGGGACAACCTGGTGGCACAGGTGACACCCCAGGGACCCCCACCCCACTCCCAGTTAGGGACAACCTGGTGGCACAGGTGACCCTGAAACCGCCCCCACCCCAGGGGACTTCCCTTTGTCCCCACGGTGACAATTTCAGGATGTGTCCCCCCTACTCTTTGTCACCTCTCAGCCTCTTTTTTGCTTCTCTAGGACAATTTTGGGGGTCCCCAGAGTGTCCCAACCCCTCACCCCCCATTTCCCCTTCCCAGGGCAATTTTGGGGGTCTCTGGAGTGTTCCCCCCCAGCTTTTACCGCTTCTCCCCCTTCTCCCACCCCAGGATGATTTCGGGGAGGGGTCCCTGGAGTGTCCCAACCCCTCACCCCGGACAATTCGGGGAGGGGGTCCCTGGAGTATCCCAACCCCTCACCCCCATTTCCCCCCCAGGACAATTTCGGGGAGGAGGTCCCTGGAGTGTCCCCTCCCTCATCGCCCTTTTTCCCCTCACCCCGGACAATTCGGGGAGGGGGTCCCTGCAGTGTCCCCTCCCTCATTCCCCCCTTTCCCCCCCCAGGACAATTTCGGGGGGTCCCTGGGGGGGGTCGAGGCCGCGCTGCGCAAGCACGAGGCCATCGAGAGCGACATCGCCGCCTACGGCAGCCGCGTGCGCGCCGTCACCGCCGTGGCCGCCGAGCTGGAGGCCGAGCGCTATCACGACATGGGCGGCATCGCGACACGGCGCGACCACGTGGTGTCGCTTTGGGAGGCGCTGCGGGCTCAGGTGGCGGCGCGGCGAGAGCGGCTCCGGGCGCACCTGGAGCTGCAGCGGCTCCTGCGCGACCTGGAGCACCTGATGGGCTGGATGGAGGAGATGGAGGTGGGGAAGGGGCTGCGAGGGGAGGTGGGATCCCCTCGTGGGACCCCCCCCCGTGACCCCTCGGTGTCCCCAGGTGCGGCTGCAGTCGCGGGATTTCGGGCAGCACCTGAGCCAGGTGGACGATCTGCTGCAGATCCACGCCCTGGTCGAGGGGGACGTGGCGGCCCAGGCCGAGAGGGTTCGGAGTGTGGGGGCGGCAGCCGAGCGTTTCCTCGGGGAGGGGGGCGGTGAGTGACCCCCAAAACTGGGAACCCCAAAATTGGGATCCCCTGGATGCCCTGGAACCCCCAAACCCAGGGACACCTGAATCTCAGGACCCCCACTCACCTGAGACCCCCAAAACTGGGATCTAGCAAAACCCCAAAATGACCCCCCAAAACCCGAGACCCCAAACACCAAATCCCTGAACCCGGGGACCTCCAAATCCCAAACCCCCAACACCCCCAAACTCTCCCAAATCCCCAGCACCCCTGAATCCCAAACCCTGCGACCCCCAAAAATCAGCATCCCTAAACACCGTACCCCTGAACCCTGGGGGATTCCAGCCCCCAGGACCCCCAAACCCCGCGACCCCCGGACCCCCCCAGTCTCTCTGACGCCCCCCGTGTCCCCCAGGGTACCGCCCGTGCCCCCCGGAGCAGCTGCGGGCCCGCGTGGCCGCTCTGGAGCTGCGTTACCGGGGGCTCTCGGCGCTGTCGGCGCAGCGGCGGCTGCGGCTGGAGCGCTCCCGGCGCCTCTGGAAGTTCCTGTGGGACGCGGGCGAGGAGGAGGCCTGGATGCGGGAACAGGAGCGGCTCCTGCGCTGCCCGGAGCTGGGCCGGGACCTGCCGGGAGCCCTGAGGATGCTGAGCCAGCTCGAAGCCATCCGAGGGGCGCTGGGGGGACGCGCGGGGCCGCTGCAGCAGCTGCTGGAGCGGGGCCGGGAGCTGCTGGCGCAGGGAGCCCCCGACGGAGCCGCCCCTGGATCGGCGGAATCCACACCTGGATCACTGGAATCCGCTGCCGGATCAATGGGAAGCGCAAAACCCGCGGAATCCGCTGCTGGATCCGCCGCCAGATCCACGGGACTCCACACGGGACCCCCGGAATCCAAGAACGCGTCCCTGGAATCCCCCCCTGCATCCACGGAAGGACCCTCGCCATCCTCCACCAGACCCTCGGAACGCCCCGACGGCTCCACGGAACGCACCGGGGGACCCACAAAACCCCCCGAAGGACCCCCGGGCCCCGCTCCCGGCTCCCCGGACCCCGCGGCCGCCGTGTCCCGCCGGATCCGGGAGCTGGAGTCGCTCTGGGCGGCGCTGCCGGCGCTGGCCGGGGCTCGGGAGCGGCGGCTCCGCGCGGCCGCGGGGCGATTCCAGCTGGACGCGGAGGCGGCCGAGGCCGAGGCGTGGCTGGCGGCCGCCGCCCGGCGAGTGGCGGGGCCGGAGCTCGGCCACGACGAGCGCTCGGCGGGGATGCTGGAGCGGCGCTTGCGGGAGCTGCAGGACGAGATGCGGCGGCGACGGCCGGCGCTGGCGGCGCTGCGGGAACAGGCGATGCCCGGCGATGCCGCCGATGTTCCCGACGTGGTGCCGGGGCTGGCGGAGCGGCTGGAGGAGCTGGAGCGGCGGCACCGGGAGCTGGAGGAGCGGGCGGAGCTGCGGCGCCTGGAGCTGCGGGACGCGCTGGGGCTGTTCGCGGCGCGCAGCGAGGCCGATGCCTGCGCGCTCTGGGTGGGAGAGAGGGAGCAGTGGCTGCTCTCCATGGAGATTCCCGAGCGGATCGAGGACCTGGAGGTGGTGCAGCAGCGGTGAGCGGCCCGTGCTGCACCGTGCAGATCCCAGAGTTATTCCCAGAGGTTTTCCCGGCAAGTCTCGGAGTGCCCGTGGTCGCCCCCACTGGGATTCCCTCAGGAATTTCCCCAAGAATACACAGGATCGCCCCGTTATTCCCGTTTTTCCTCAGTATTCCCATTATTCCCGGTGTTCCCTGAATTCCTACCTCCACCACAACATTCCCATTGTTCCAGGTGTTCCCGTTTTCCCAGAATTTTCACTTCCAACACAGTATTCCCTATAGTCTCCGAATTCTCACCTCGACCTCAGATATTCCCAGCATTCCCAAAATTCCCACCTCCCACACCGCATTCCCAGCGCTCCCAAAATTCCCTAAATCCCCACCTCCAGCGCAAGATTCCCAGAATTTGTGGCATTCCCAAGGTTTCTGGCATTCCCACCTCTGCCGCGGTGTCGCTGGGCTTTCCAGCGCTCCCAGCTCCGGCTCGGCATTCCCGCAATTCCCGGAATTCCCGGTCATTCCCGGCGCTCCCGCAGGTTCGAGACGCTGGAGCCGGAGTTGGCGGCGCTGGCGGCGCGCGTGGCCTCCGTGGGGCGCGTCACGGAGGAGCTGCGGGGATCCGGGGACAGGAACCGGGAGAGCGCCCGGGACACCTGGGAGCAGCTCCGGGACAGGTGGGGGCGGCCCCCCGGGGCCATTCCGGGCTGGGATTGCGGGTGGATCCGGGCAGGGATGGATTTTCCAGGTGCTCAGGGAGGTGTTCCAGGCAGGGATGGGTTCTCCGGGCAGTCAGGGGTGCAGGGAGGGATTTTCCTGGCCGGGATGCGCTGGGAAGGGATGGATTCTCCGGGCTGGGACGCTCCAGGGATGGATTCTTGAGCTGGGACGCTCCAGAGGTGGATTCTCGGGGCTGGGACATTCCAGGGATGAATTCTCGGGGCTGGGACGCTCCAGGGATGGATTCTCGGGGCTGGGACGCTCCAGGGATGAATTCTCGGGGCTGGGACGCTCCAGGTATGAACTCTTGGGCTGGGACGCCCCGAGCGCTCCCCAAGCTCTGTCCCACCGTGCCCCGATCCCGCCCGTGCCAGGTGGGAGCGGTTCCGTGCGCTGGCCGAGCGCAAGAAGGTGGCGCTGACCGCGGCGCTGAACATCCACAATTTCCGCCTGGAATGCCACGAGACGCGGGGCTGGATGCGGGAGAAGACGGCGGCGATCGAGGCCACGCGGGCGCTGGGCCGGGACCTGGCGGGAATCACGGCGCTGCAGGGGAAGCTGTCGGGGATGGGGCGCGACCTGGACGCCATCCAGGGAAAGCTGCGGGAGCTGCGGGCCGAGGGCGAGAAGCTGCAGGGGGAGCAGCCGGAGCGAGCGCCCGAGATCCGCGAGGAGCTGGCGGGGCTCGAGGCCGAGTGGGACGCGCTGCGCCGGTGCCACCGGAGCCGCGAGGAGTCCCTGGGGCAGGCGCGGCGCCTCCAGGGCTTCCTGCGGGACCTGGCGGCGCTCCAGGCCTGGCTGTCCCGCACCCGCGCGGCCGCGGGCTCCGAGGATGTCCCCGCGTCCCTGGCCGAGGCCGAAGGCTCCCTGCGGCAGCACGAGAGCCTCCGCACCGAGATCTCGCACTACGGCGCCGATTACCGGAGCGCCCGCGCCGCCGGCCGGGAGGTGACGCGCGGACAGACGGACGCGCAGAGTCTGTCCCTGCTGCAGCGCCTGGAAGCGCTGGATGCGGACTGGGAAGAGCTGGGCCGAGTGTGGGAGAAGCGGCAGCGGCTCCTGGCCCAGGCCGTCGCCTTCCACGTGTTCCTGCGGGACGCCAAGCAGGTGGAGGGGACGCTGGGGAAGCAGGTGAGGGGAGCCGGGGTGTTCCGGGGGATCCCGGGGCTCCGGTGCCATCCCGATCCCGATCGCGATCCCGGTCCCGACCTGCAGGAGCACACGCTGGCCCACACGGAGATGCCGGGCACGGTGCCGGGGGCGGAGGCGGCCGTGAGGAGGCTGGAGGAGTTCCTGGCCGCGCTGGACACCGGCAGCGAGCGCGTCCGGGCGCTCACGGACACCGGGAGGAAGCTGCTGGACGAGGGCGGCGTCCACACGGAAAAAGTGCGGGAGACGGTGGAGTCGGTGGAGAGCAGGTGAGAGACCCATCCCAGTCCATCCCAGTCCCATCCCAGTCTGTCCCAGTCCATCCCAGTCCCATCCCAGCCCCATCCCAGTCTGTCCCAGTCCCATCCCAGTCCATCCCATCCCCTGGCAATGGGGTCTCTCACCCCTCCTGGCCCTGGCAGGCACCAGAAGATTCGGGAATCGGCCCAGGAGCTGCTGGGGCGGCTGCGGGATAACTGGGAGCTGCAGAAGTTCCTGCAGGATGGGCAGGAGGTGAGACAGGGTGGGGACTGGGATGGGATTGGGATCAGGATGGGATTAGGTTGGAGATCGAGGATGGATGGGGTTAAAATGGGGATGGGGTGAAGAGGAGAACTGGGCTGGGGTGGGACTGTGGGAAGAGATCCTGATATGTGTCCCCGATCCCATTCCTGTCCCCATCCTTGTTTTCATTCCCGTTCCTGTCCCTGTTCCTGTCCCCATCCTATTCCTGTCCCCATCCCATCCCTGTCCCCATCCCCATCCCTGTCCCCGTCCCCGTTCCCAGCTGACGCTGTGGCTGAACGAGAAGCTGCCGGTGGCCCGGGACGTGTCCTACGAGGGCACGCGGGACCTGCAGGGCAAGTGGCAGAAGCACCAGGCCTTCGCCGCCGAGCTCGCCGCCAACCGGGGCTGGCTGGAGGCGCTGGAGAAGGTGGGAAAATGGGGGAAAACTGGGGGGAAATGGGGAGAAAAATGGGGGGGAAATGGGGAGAAAAATGGGGAGAAAACGGGATCCAGGAAGGGGCAGCCCTCGGGAAAGGTGGGATATGGGAGTGGGATGTTGAGTCACAAAATTCTGTGGGTCCAACCTCAGCAATTCTGTGATTCCATGGGTCCAACCTCAGTGATTCTGTGGGTCTCTGGGTCCCGCCTTAATAATTCCATGACTCCATGGGTCTGGTTTTGATGATCTCACCATTCCATGGGTCCAGTCTTCACAATCCCACAATTTGCTGGTTTAGCGTCAAGGATCCCGTGTATCGTTGACAATTCCATGACTTTTTGGGTCCAACCTTAATGGTTCCATGGGTTTCAATGATCCCACCACCCCATGTGTCCAACCTTCATCACCCCACAACCCAATGGGTCCAACCTCAACAATTCCACACAATTCCAACCTTGATATTGCCCATTCTGTGATGGTTTTGGGTCCAACCTTGATGCTTCCATGGGTTTCAATGATCCCACCACCCCGTGTGTCCAACCCTCATCACCCCAAAACTAAACAGGTCCAAATTCAATAACTCCATAAAATTCCAGCCTTGACATTGCCCATTCCATGACTTTTTCGGGTCCAACCTTGATGGTTCCATGGGTTTCAATGATCCCACCACCCCACGTGTCCAACCCTCATCACCCCACAACTCAACGGGTTCAACCTCAACAATTCCAACCTTGACATTGCCCATTCCATGATGGTTTTTGGTCCCTCCCGTAACTCTGTGCCGCCGTTCCCGTGTCCCGCAGGACGGCGAGCAGCTGGCACGGGCACGTCCAGCCCTGGCCGGACAAGTGACCACCCCCCGGCAGGAGCTGCGGGCGCTGTGGGCTCAGGTGGAGGCGGCGGCGGCCGCCAAGGGCCGGGGTTTGGCCGAGGCCGCGCGCGCCGAGAGCTGCGCCCAGGCCTGCGCCGGGCTGCGCTCGTGGCTGGCCGGGGTCCGCGCCCAGCTCCGCTCCGGCCACTGCGGCCAGGACCTGACCAGCGTCGGGGTCCTGCTGACCCGGCACCAGGTCAGGGCTGGGAAATGGGAAATGGGGCTGTGGGGAATGGGCTGAAGGTTTGGGGTGAAGGTTTGGGGTGTAGGGTGAAGGTGCAGGTTTGGGGTTTTGGATGGTTTGGGATGCGGGTTTGGGATAAGTAGGTTTTGGGGTGAAGTTTTAGGGTGCAAATTTTGGGGTGTGAAGGTTTTGGGGTGAAGTTTTAGGGTGCAAATTTTGGGGTGTGAAGGTTTTGGGGTGAAGTTTTAGAGTGCAAATTTTGGCGTGCTCAGGTTTTGGGGTGAAGGTTTAGGGTACAAATTTTGGGGTGGGAAGGTTTTGGGGTGAAGATTTAGATTGCAGATTTTGGGATGTGAAGGTTTTGGGGTGAAGTTTTAGAGTGCAAATTTTCAGGTGCTCAGATTTTTGGGTGAAGGTTTAGGGTACAAATTTTGGGGTGTGAAGGTTTAGGGTGTAGATTTTGGGATGTGAAGGTTTTGAGGTGAAGGTCTGTGATGCAGGATTTGGGTTCAGGTTTTGGGGTTTGGGTTTTTGGGCGCAGGTTTTTTGATGCAGATTTAGGGGTGCGAGTCTGTGATGAAGGATTTGGCTGCAGCTGTTAGGGTTTAGGTTTTGGGGTGCAGATTTTGGGGTCCCCGGGGGTCTCTGACCCCCCAATTCCCCTCAGCTGCTGGAGACGCAGGCGGCGCTGCGGGAGCAGGAACTGGGGGCGCTTTGGGGTGCAGATTTTGGGGTCCCTGGGGGTCTCTCACCCCCCATATCCCCGCAGCTGCTGGAGACGCAGGCGGCGCTGCGGGAGCAGGAGGTGGGGGCGCTGCGGGCTCAGGCCGGGGGGCTCAGCCCGGGGCACCCCCGGAGCGCGGGGGTGCAGGAGCAGGTGCGGGAGCTGGAGCAGCAGTTCCGGGAGCTGCGGGAGCCGCTGCGGGAGCGCGGGCGGAGCCTGGCGGCCGCCAGGGAGCTGCACCAGTTCCGGAGGGACCTGGAGGACGAGCTCGTGAGTGGGGGGACCCCAAAATCCCCCGGGGTCCCCGTGCGTGACCCCCCATTCCTGACCCCAAAGTCTCTGAACCCCCCCCATTCCTGATCCCAAATTCCGGACCCCCAATCGCTAAACCCCACCCCATTCCTGACCCCAAAGTCTCTGACCTTCACCCCATTCCTGACCCCAAATACCTGACCCCGAATCTCTGACTCCCACCCCATTTCTGATCCTAAATCTCTGAACCTCAAATTCTGGACCCCAAATCTCTGGACCCCAAATTCTCCCCGCCATGGCTGTTCCTGACGCCCAGTCCTTGAGTCCCCCCCATCTCTGTCCCCACAGTGTCCCGGACCCCCAATGACCCCCAGTGACCCCAATGTCCCCACTGACCTCCATGTCCCCTATGACCCCCATGTCCCCACTGACCCCAATGTCCCCTCTGTCCCCAGCTGTGGGTGCAGGAGCGCCAGGCCCTGGCCATGTCCACGGACCACGGCAAGGACCTGCCCTCGGTGCAGCTGCTGCTCCAGAAGAACGAGGTGGGTCCCAGGGTCCCCAAATGTCCCCCTATGTCCCCTGTGACCCCCTAGGACTCATTCCATGACCCCCCCAGACCCCCCAATTTCCCCCATAAACCCCCAAATTTCCCCCATAAACCCTTCCCAGACCCCCTAGACCCCCCAATTTCCCCCCTAAACTCCCAATTTCCCTCATAACCCCCCCCCACGACCACCAATTTCTCTCATAACCCCCCCGGACCCCCAATTTCCCTCATAAACCCCCCACAGACCCTCTAATTTCCCCCATAAACCCCTCCTGGACCCCCAATTTCCCTCATAAACCCCTCCTAGACCCCCCAATTTCCCCCCTAAACTCCCAATTTCCCTCATAAACCCTCCTAGACCCCCAATTTCCCTCATAAACCCCCCTGGACCCCCAATTTCCCTCATAAACCCTTCCTAGACCCCCAATTTCCCTCATAAACACCCCCACAGACCCTCTAATTTCCCCCATAAACCCCTCCCAGACCCCCAATTTCCCTCATAAACCCCTCAGACCCCCCCAATTTCCCCCCTAGACCCCCAATTTCCCTCATAAACCCCCTCAGACCCCCCAATTTCCCCCTATAACCCCCAATTCCCCCTCAGACGCTGCAGAAGGAGCTGCAGGGCCGCGAGCGCCGCGTGTCGGAGCTGCTGGAGCGGGGGGCGCTGCCCGGCACGGGGGTCCCGGACCCGGCGGTGCCCGACACGGGGGTCCCCGGGGGGGTCCCGGCTCTGAGGGAGGCCTGGAAGGAGCTGCGGGCGCAGGTGGAGCGGCGGCAGCGGCGCCTGGAGGCCGCCCTGGCCGCCCAGCGCTTCCTGCGCGACGCCGCGGCCGCCGAGGCCTGGCTGGGGGAGCGGGAGCTGCACATGCTGGCCCAGGACAAGGCCAAGGTGGGGGACACGGCCGGGACAACCCCCCCATGGGGACGGGACCCCCTCATGGGGACGGGATCCCCTCATGGGGACAGCGGAGTCACCCCTGGTTTATGGGGGGGGATGTGGGGAGGGGGTTAAGGGGGGGTCTGGAGGGTCTGTGGAGGGGTTTGGTGGGTGTCTGGAGGGGCTGTGAGGGGTGTGTGATGGGTTTAGGGCAATTGGGAAGGGTTTAGGGGGGTTTGGGGGGTCTATGGGGTGTCTGGAGGATCAATGGGGGGTCTGTGATGGGTTTAGGGGGATTAGAAAGGGTTTTGGGGGGGTCTGGGGGGCTCTGGAGGGGTTTGGGGGGTTTCGGGGCATCTGTGGGGTGTCTGGAGGGTCTCTGGGGTGTCTGGAGGGTCTATGGGGGGTCTGTGGTGTGTTCAAGGGGATTGGGAAGGGTTATGGGGTTGGGCAGGGGGCTGGGGGCGTCTATGGAGTGTCTGGAGGGTCTATGGGGGGGTTCTGTGATGGGTTCAGGCAGATTGGGAAGGGTTTATGAGGTCTTTGAGGTCTTTATGGGGTCTATGGGACGTCTAGGGTGGTCTGTGGGGGATCAGAGGGGGAGCTGAGGGGTCTGTGAGGGGTCTCTGGGGGGTCCCTGAAGGGGTCAGGGGGGTCTATGGGGGGCCTATAGGGGATTTGTGGGGGTCTGTGGGTGTCAGATGGGATTTGGGGGGGTCAGGGAGGGTCAGAAGGGATTCCTGGAGGGTCAGTGAGTGGCCTGGAGGGGTCAGGGGCACCCACGGGACCCGCTGGGGGTGGTGACAGCGCCGCGGTGTCCCCGTGGTGTCCCCAGGACGAGCCGGGCGCCCAGGCCATGCTGAGCCGGCACCTGGGGCTGGAGCAGGAGCTGCGCGACTACGGCGGCACCGTGGAGCTGCTGGCGGAGCAGGGCCGGGCCATGGCGGGCAGCGGCCACCCCGACGGGTGGGGACACCTGGGGACACCCTGGGGACACCCCTGCATGGCCACCATGGCCCCTGACAACCCTGTCCCCTGCGGTCCCTGTGTTCCCTATCACCATGTCCATTGTCACTGATGTCCATGTGTCACCTGGTACTGCTGTCCCATGGGTGATGTCGCTGTCACCTGTCCCCTGGTGACACCACTGTCCCTGTGTCCCCTTTTCCCAATGTTGATGTGTCCCCTGAGCCCCCTGTGCGCTGTCCCTTAGGTGATCCTGCTGTCCCTTGTCCCCTTGGTGACACTGCTGTCCCCTGGTGACATTGCTGTCCCTGTCCCCTGTCTGACACCGCTGTTCCCTGGGTGACACTACTGTGACCCTAGTGACACTGCTGTCCCTGTGTCTCCCAGGTGACACTGCTGTCTCCTCATGACACCACTGCCCCCCTGGTGACACGGCTGTCCCTGTCCCCTGGTGACACTGCTGTCCCTGTCCCCTATCCCCTGGTGACACCTCTGTCCCCCTACTGACACTGCTGTCCCCTGGTGACACTGCTGTCCCCCTGGTGACACCACTGCCCCCCAGGTGACACTGTTGTCCCCTATCCCCTGGTGACACCTCTGTTCCCTGCCCCCCCCTGGTGACACTGCTGTCCCTATCCCCTATCCCCTGTTGACACCGCTGTCCCCTGGTGACACCCCTGTCCCCCTGGTGACACCCTTGTCCCCTAGTGACACCCCTGTCCCCTGGTGACACCCCTGTCCCCTGGTGACACCGCTGTCCCCATGCAGCGAGCGGCTCCGTGCCCGCGCGGCGCAGCTGCAGCGTCTCCACGCGGGGCTGTGTCACCTGGCCGGGGAGCGCAGGGCCACCCTGCAGGGCCACCACCGCCTGTGCCAGCTGCGCCGCGACCTCGATGACCTGGAGCAGTGGATCTCGGAGAGAGAGGTGGTGGCGGCGTCCCGGGAGCTGGGACAGGACTTCGAGCACGTCACGGTGAGGGGACACTGAGGGGACACGGGGGGACACGGGGGGACATGGGTGTTGTGACACCAACCCCCCGTCCCTTGTCCCCCTGTGCCCTGACCCTTGTCCTGTGTCCCCTGTCCTCCACATCCCCTGTCCCCTGTCCCCCTGACCTGTGTCCCATGTCCCCCTGACCCTCCCTGAGCCCCTGACCCTTGTCCTCGTCCCATGTCCCCCATATCCCCTGTCCCATGTCCCCTGTCCCGTATCCCATGTCCCCCTGACCCTCCCTGACCCCCCTGTCCCCTGATCCCCTGTCCCCCTGTCCCCTGTCCCATATCCCTGTGTTCCCCTGACTCTCGGCCGTGTCCCCTGTACCCTGACCCTGTCCCCTGTCCCATATCCCTGTGTCCCCCTGTCCTCTGACCGTGTCCCCTGTTCCCTGATCATGTCCCTCATCCCCTGTCCCCTGACCGTGTCCCGTGTCCCCGCAGCTGCTGCGGGACAAGTTCCGCGAGTTCTCCCGGGACACGGGCGGGCTGGGCCAGGAGCGGGTGGACGCGGCCAACGCGGCGGCGGCGGCGCTGATCTCCGGGGGCCACCCCGAGCGCGCGGCCGTGGCCCAGTGGCAGGCGGGGCTCAACGAGGCCTGGGCCGAGCTGCTGGAGCTGGTGGCCACGCGGGCGCAGGAGCTGGCGGCCGCCCACGACCTGCAGCGCTTCCGCCGCGACGCCCGGCAGGTGCTGGAGCAGCTCCGCGCCAAGGCCCGGCAGGTGCCCGAGGAGCTGGGCCGGGACCTGCGCGGCGCCGAGGGGCTGGAGAGGCAGCACCGCGCCTTCGAGCACGACGTGCAGGCCCTGAGCGCGCAGGTGAGGGCACAGGGGACATGGGGACATGGGGACAGGGACAGGTGAGGGCAGCACCGCGCCTTCGAGCACGACGTGCAGGCCCTGAGCGCACAGGTGAGGGCACAGGGGACAGGGGACAGGGGACATGGGGACAGGGACAGGGACAGGTGAGGGCAGCACCGCGCCTTCGAGCACGACGTGCAGGCCCTGAGCGCACCGGTGAGGGCACAGGGGACAG
The DNA here is from genome assembly GCA_024362935.1 of Setophaga petechia. Taxonomy (NCBI): domain Eukaryota; kingdom Metazoa; phylum Chordata; class Aves; order Passeriformes; family Parulidae; genus Setophaga; species Setophaga petechia. The sequence continues at coordinate 19,026 of JANCRA010000357.1, forward strand.
GGGACAGGGGACATGGGGACAGGGACAGGGACAGGTGAGGGCAGCACCGCGCCTTCGAGCACGATGTGCAGGCCCTGAGCGTGCGGGTGAGGGCACAGGGGACAGGGACAGGGGACAAGTGAGGGAACATGGAGACACAGTGTGGAACAAGGACAAGTGAGGGGATGGGAACAGCAGGAGGTGGCTGTGAGTGGGATATGTCACCTGTACCATGTCACACCTGTCCTATGTCCCACCTGTCCCATATCACACCTGTCCCACCTGTCTCCAGGTGACAGCTCTCCAGGAGGCTGCAGGTCGCCTGTCACACGTGTCCTATATCACACCTGTCCCATGTCACACCTGTCACACCTGTCCCATGTCACACCTGTCCCATGTCACACCTGTCACACCTGTCCCATGTCACACCTGTCCCCAGGTGACGGCTGTCCAGGAGTCTGCAGCCCGCCTGTCACACCTGTCCCATATCACACCTGTCCCATATCACACCTGTCACACCTGTCACACCTGGCCCATATCACACCTGTCACACCTGTCCCACCTGTCCCCAGGTGACGGCTGTCCAGGAGTCCGCAGCCCGCCTGTCACACCTGTCCCATATTACACCTGTCACACCTGTCCCCAGGTGACGGCTGTCCAGGAATCCACAGCCCGCCTGTCACACTTGTCCCATATCACACCTGTCCCATATCACACCTGTCACACCTGTCCCATGTCCCCAGGTGACGGCTGTCCAGGAGTCCGTAGCCCGCCTGTCACACGTGTCCCATATCACACCTGTCCCATATCACACCTGTCCCATATCACACCTGTTCCGTGTCCCACCTGTCCCCAGGTGACGGCTGTCCAGGAGTCCGCAGCCCGCCTGGCCGCGGCGTACGCGGGCCCGCGGGCGGAGGAGCTGCGGGCGCAGGAGGGCGCGGTGGCCGCGGCCTGGGCCGAGCTCCGCGGGCGCTGCCAGCGCCGGCGCCGCCTGCTCGGGGACAGCGTGGAGCAATTCCGGTTCCTGCGCGCCGCCCGCGACCTGCGGCTCTGGATGGACGGGGTGCAGCTGCAGCTGCAGGCCCGCGAGAGGCCCAGGTGGGGCTGCGGACACGGGGACACTGCGGGGACACGGGGGACAGGGGGGACATGGGGACACCTTGGGGATAGGGGGGACATGGGGACACCTTGGGGATAGGGGGGACATGGGGACACCATGGGAACAGTGGGGACACTGCGGGGATAGGGGGGACATGGGGACACTGCAGGGACAGGGGGGACATGGGGACACTGCAGGGATGCGAGGGACATGGGGACGCCATGAGGATATAGAGGACATGGGGGACACGGGGACACTGTGGGGATGGGGGGACATGGGGACACTGGGGATGGGAGGGACAAGGGGACACCACGGGGACACGGGGAAACTGTGGGGACAGGAGGGACACGGGGACACCACAGGGACATGGGGACACACGGGGATGAGGGGACAGCCCTGGGGACACATGGGGACATCTCAAGCACACCGCAGGGACACCACAGTGACCCCAGCGCGGGGCTGTCACCGCGGCCACCCCGGTGGCCCAGCCCTGCCCGCTGTGCCCAGGCAGAGCCGGGATGTCCCCGTGGTGACCCCGTGGTGACGCCCTGGTGTCCCTGTCCCCTGGCAGGGATGTCACCGCGGCCGAGCTGCTGATCCAGCAGCACCAGGGGCTGCGGGCGGAGCTGGAGGCGCGCGAGGGCTCCTTCGGGGCCGCCATCGCCGCGGCCACTGCACTGCTGCAGCGGGGCCACCACGACGCCGACAAGGTGGGACAGCCTGGACCGTGTCACCGCAGCCCTGTGTCACCATCACCGTGTCACACCAGCCCTGTGTCACCCTGGCACCGTGTCACCCCAGCCCTGTGTCACCTTGTCACCGTGTCCTCATCCCCGCCTCTCCGTCCTTGGCACTGTCCCCAAGTCCCCAGCCCCACATCCCTCGTTCAAATCCTCATCTCCAGGGTGCTGTCCCCATCTTGTGTCCCCTCATGTCCCCGTCACTGTCCCTGTGTCCCATCCCTGTATCCCTGTCCCCATCCTGTCCCCATCTTGTGTCCCTTCATGTCTCCATCACTGTGTCCCACCCCTGTGTCTCCATCCCCGCGTCCTTGTCCCCATCCCATGCCCCCTCATGTCCCCGTCACTGTCCCTGTGTCCCACCCCTGTATCTCCATCCCCATGTCCTTGTCCCCACCCTTTCCCCGAGCTCATCCCCGTGTCCCTGTCCCTGTCCCCATCAGCGTGTCCCAATCTTTGTCCCCTCCCCTGTCCCGTGTCCCCCAGCTGTCCCAGGAGCTGGCTGAGCTCCAGGAGCGCCGCAGGGACATTGGGGAGCGCTGGCAGGACAAGCTGGAGTGGCTGCAGACTGGTGAGGACTGGGGGGCCCCACGTGTCCCCCCCGTGTCTCCTGTGTCCCCTCATGTCCCCTGTGCCAGCCCCCACCCAGAAGGTGCGAACTGAGGGGTCCCTGTGCCCGTGTCCCTGTCAAAGGGGGGACAGGGGTGGCACAAGGATGTCCCTGTGCCCCGTGTCCTCTCTCAGCACCCAGGGGTGTCTCTGGGGTGTCCCTGCCCCCTGGTGTCCCCTCTCAGCACCCAGGGATGGCACAGGGGTGGCTCCGGGGTGGCAGAGGGCTGTCCCTGTCCCTGGTGTCCCCCTGGTGACTGTCCCCGTGTCCCCAGTGCTGGTGTTTGGTCGCGATGGCCATGGTGGCTGTGCCCAGGGGTGGCACAGGGCTGTCCCTGCCCTTGGTGTACCCTCTCAGTGCCCAGGGGTGGCAGAGGGGTGTCCCTATGCCCTGTGTCCCCTCTCAGTGCCTGGTGGTGGCTCCAGGCTGTCCCTGTGCCCCTGTCCCCTCTCAGCCCCCAGAGATGGGTCAGGGGTGGCTCAGGGGTGTCCCAGGGCTGTCCCTGCCCTTGGTGACTGTCCCCGTGTCCCCAGTGCTGGAGGTGCTGGTGTTTGGGTGCGATGGCCATGGTGGCTGTGCCCAGGGATGGCACAGAGGTGGCACAGGGGTGGCTCAGGGGTGTCCCAGGGCTGTCCCTGCCCTTGGTGACTGTCCCCGTGTCCCCAGTGCTGGAGGTGCTGGTGTTTGGGTGCGATGGCCATGGTGGCTGTGCCCAGGGGTGGCACAGGGGTGGCACAGGGGTGGCACAGGGCTGTCCCTGTCCTCCTGGTGACTGTCCCCGTGTCCCCAGTGCTGGAGGTGCTGCTGTTTGGGTGCAATGGCCATGGTGGCTGTGCCCAGGGGTGGCACAGGGGTGGCTCAGGGGTGTCCCAGGGCTGTCCCTGTCCCCCCTGGTGACTGTCCCCGTGTCCCCAGTGCTGGAGGTGCTGGTGTTCGGGCGCGATGCGGCCACGGCCGAGGCCTGGCTGGCCAGCAGGGAGCCCCTGGCCCGCGCCCCCGAGCTGGGCTCCAGCCTGGCCGAGGCCGAGACCCTCCTCAAACGGCACCAGAGCTTCCAGAAGGCAGCGGCCGCCTGGGAGGAGAGATTCGCTGCCCTGAGCCGCCTGACCACGGTGGGGACAGGGGACAGGGGACAGGGGACAGGGGACATGGGGGGAAAATGAGGGACATGGGAGGACGCAGGGACAGGGGGACATGGGGACAGGGGGGAAATGTGGGGACAGGAGGGAAAATGGGGATGGGGGGACAGAGGGACAGGGGGGGACCTGGGAACATGGGGGGACAAGGGGACATGAAGACAGGGGGATGGGGGGGACGGGGAGGACAGGGGGACATGGGGGTAAAATGGGGAGGGGGACAGGGGGGAAAATAGGGACATGGGGGGAATGTGGGGACACGGGGGGACAGGAGGACATGGAGGGACAGGGGGATGGGGGACATGGGGAAAAATGGGGGAGAAATGGGGAAGGGGACATCGAGGACATGAGTGGGACATGGGGGGAAAATGGGAGAAATGAGAGAGAAATGGGGAGGGGGACATGGCGGGGAATAAGGGGGAAATGAGGAGGGGGCGATGGGGGAATGTGGGAGGCACAGGGAGGGGGACACAGGGGACGTGGCAAGGGGACACAGCTGAGGGTCCCTGTGTCCCCCCCACGCCCTCGGGGGGGTCCCTATGGGATCCCTGTGTCCCCCCCCCCATTACCGGGGTGACCCTGAGCCCCCGACCCCCCCAGCTGGAGGAGAAGGAGCGGCGGCGGCGGCAGGAGGAGGAGGAGGAGGCGGCGAGGAAGCTGCAGCCCCCCGAGCCCCCCCCGGCGCAGGCCGAAGTCGGGGGGACCCCCCCGGTGGTGCCCCCCGAGAGCCAGGATGGGGGAGGGGAGGGGCCGAGGTGAGGGGGGGGGGGGTGGGGGGATTTTGGGGGCAATATTGAGGTTTGGGGGGTTGGGAGACCCCCGGGTTTGGGGGGACACCCTCGGCGCAGGGAGGGGGGGAAGGTGTGGGATTTGGGGAGGGGGCTCTGGGGGTGACAGGGGGGTGTCCCCCGTGTCCCCACATCCCCAGGGCCCCGCCCACCCCCCAGAGCCGCCCCCCGGAGCCCCCGGCCCTCAACGGGATCCGCCCCGACGGCGCCGCGGGCCAGGTAACGCCCCCCGAGCCCCCCAAATGCGGGGGGGACACCCCCGGACCCCCCTGTGGGACCCCCCCCTCAGCCCTGTCCCCCTCCCCAGGTCCCCAAAGGGGCGCAGGAGGGGGGGCCCGGCCCGGGGGGGGTGGCGGCCACGCTGCCCCCCCGCGCCCCCCCCCCGCCCGAGACCCTCGAGGGGGGGCTGTGCCGGAAACAGGAGCTGGAGGCGCCCGGCAAGAGGGCCACCAACAGGTGAGCGGGGGGACACCTGGGGACAGCTGGGGACAGGCTGGGGACACCTTGGGGACACTGCCGAACCTTGGGGACACACTTGGGGACACCTGGGGACACCATGGGGACATGGCCTGGCCTTAGGGATACACCTGGGGACACCTTGGGGATACCCTGGGGACACACCTGGGGACACCTGGGGACATCCCCCATTCATAGCCACGCCCCTTTTACCTTCCCACACAAGCCACGCCCCTTCAAAACACACCCACATGTCACGGCCTTATATGGTCAGCTTGACCCCACCCACACGACTGCGCCCGCAATGGCCACGCCCATTGAGTACCACGCCCCTCCCTTAAAGTCACAACGGCCTCCAGGTCCTGGCAGAGCCGGGATGTGTCTGCAGGGGTGGGGGTCCCCTAAACCCCCCCTGTGACCCCTCTGAGACCCCCCCAGGTCCTGGCAGAGCCGAGGCTGTGTCCTGAGGGGTTGGGGGTCCCCTAAACCCCCGTTGTGCCCCCCAGGTCCTGGCAGAGCCTGTACTGCGTGCTGCGGGGGGGGGTCCTGAGCGTGTTCAAGGACGCGCGGGGGGCGGGGGCGGGGGTCCCGTACCACGGCGAGCCCCCCACCCCCCTGCGCGGCGCCCGCTGCCAGCCCGCCACCGCCTACCGCAAACGGAAACACGTCTTCAGGCTGGGGTACGGGGGGGGAAATTGGGGGGAAATGAGGGGAAAATGGGGGAAAATGTGGGGAAAATTGGGGGAAAAATGGGGGGGAGATGGGGAAAAATTGGGGGGAAAATGGGGGGGAGATGGGGAAAAATTGGGGGAAGATGGGAGGGAAATTGGGGGGTAAATGGGGAGAAATTGAGGGGGAATTGAGGGAAAATGGGGGGAGAATAGGGGGTAAATGGATAGGGAATAGGGAGAAAATTGGGGGGAAAATGGGAAGAAAATGGGGGAAATTGGGGGGAGATGGGGGAAAAATGGGGAGAAAATGGGGAGGAGATGGGGGAAAATGCAAAGAAAAATGAGGGAAAATGGGGCAAAAATGGGGTGAGAATGGGATGGGAAATGTGGAAAAAATAGGGAAGAAAGGCAGAAACAAATATGGGAATAATGGGGCAGATGTGCAGGGAAATGGTTAAAAATGGGGAGGGGAAGATCAGGAAAAATGGGGGGACATGAGGGGATCACAACGAGGGGACTGGGGGGGTCCTGGTGGCTGATCCCGGCCCCCCCCCCCAGGCTGAGCGATGGGAAGGAATTCCTGTTCCAGGCTAAGGACGAGGTGAGACCCCCCCTCCCCACTGTCCCCTCGGTGTCCCTGGATGTCCCCTGCCCCCCCCGTGTCCCCACTGTCCCCGTGTGTCCCCCCAGGCTGACATGGCCCTGTGGCTCCGGGGGATCGAAGCCGCCGCCGCCGCCGGGGCCGTGCCGGGCTCGGGGGGGCCCCGGGAGGGCTCGGGGGTCCCCGGGGGTCCCCCCAAGGGGATGTCGAGGGCCCTGAGCCTCCCCCCGGTGCCCCCCCCGGCCGAGGGAGCCCCCCGGGCCCGGGAGCACAAGGAGAGGGAGAAACGCTTCAGCTTCTTCAAGAAGAACAAGTAGAGATGGAGAGTCTGGGGGTCCCGCAGGCACGGAGGGACACGGGGGGGACACGGGGGGCTCGGTGTGTGTCCCCCTCCCCCGTCCCAGTGATGTCACCGTGCAGCCCCCACCCCAATAAAGTGATTGGAGACAGAGATTGAGGAGTCTGAGTGTGCTGGGGAGAGAGACTGGGAGGGACTGGGATGGTCTGAGAGGCATTGGGGGCGACTGGGATGGACTGGGGGGGACTGGGAGGGACTGGGAGGGGTGGGATTTGAGTAGGGGTGGGTTTGGGATGCAGACTGGAATTGGGGTGTGGATGGGGATGGGATGAGGATCGGGTCACGTGTGGGGGGGACTGGGGTGAGACTGAGAGAATGGACTGCGATGGAAATGGGATTGGGATGGGAATGGGATTGGGATTGGGATGGAAATGGGATGGGCTGGGGCTGGGCCGGTTTCAGACTGGGAGGGGGCTTTGACAATGGGCAGTGCGGGGCACCCCAGTGCTCCCAGTATGAACATCAGCACTCCCAGTATGGACCCCAATGCCTCCAGTACCTCCAGCACTCCCAATATCCTCAGGGACCCCAGTACAGGCCCCGTGCTCCCAGTACGGCTCCCAGCGCTCCCAGTACAGGCCCAGCGCTCCCAGTACAGCTCCCAGTACGGCTCCCAGTACGGCTCCCAGTACGGCTCCCAGCGACCCCAGTACGGCCTCCAGCGCTCGACGCCCCCCCCGCCATGAATGGACCACCCCCCGCCCCCCCCGCCGTACCCTCATGGACCACTCCTCCCCTCGCTCCGCCCCCTCTTTCCTGTGATTGGCTGAAGCCTCACTCTGGGTGGAGCCACCTGGCGGATCGATGACCTCACGCTGCGGCGTTTGACGGACAGCTCCGGCGGCCAATGAGCGCGCGGGAGGCGGGGCGGGGCTGGGAGACGCCGCCGCCATTTTGTGAGCAGCGCGCGGCGGACGGGGCAGGTGGGGGCGGGGGGGACCCGGGGGGGGTTTCGGGACCGGGAACCGGGGCCGGGACCGGGGGGGACACAAGGGCCGGGCTCGGGCACCGCCCAGCTGGGGCGTCCGCAGGCCGCGGGGGCTGCGATCCGGGACGGTTTGCGGGAGATCTCGGGCCTGTGGAGGGGAGGGGTTTGAGGGGGGTCTCAGATCTGAGGGGTCTCAGGCCTGACCGGGGTCTGAGGCCTGGGGGGGACAAGAGGGGCTTGGGGGGGGGGTCTCAGGCCTGGGGCGTTTTGGGGTTCGGGGCGTGGCGCTGCCCTCTGGGGGGTGCAGAGATTTTGGGGTGTTTGGGGGGCTCTGCCCTGCAGGAAAAGGGGTGTCACAGACTTAGGTGGGTTTTGGGGTTTCAGGGGTTTGAGGCGGTTTTTGGGGTGTCAGAGGTTTAAGGTGGTCTTTTTGGGGGTGTTTGTGGGCACAGTGTAGGAGGGGGAGAGCAGAGCTTTGGGGTGTTTATTTTGGGGGGGATTTGAGGTGTTTGAGGTTCCGCCCTGAAGGAGCAGAAGCAAAATTTTGGGGGGGATTTGGGGCTGTGCCCTGTAAGAGGGGCCTCAGCCCCGTGGGGGCTACCATGAGGTTCAGGGTTTTTAGAGGAGATTTGGGGTGTTTGGGGCTATGCCCTGAATGAACAGAGGCAGAGTTTTGGAGTGTTTATTTGAGGAGATTTGGAGTCTTTGGGGCTACAGCCCCAGGGACACACAGAGACATTTGGGGGCTTTATTTGAGGGGTGTTTGGGGAGCCAGCCCTGAGCATGGAGAAGATTTGAGGTGCCTGAGGAGGATTTGGGGTGTTTGGGGGCACAGCCCCAGGGATTGGGGTGTTTCAGGGGATTTGGGGGCACAACCCTGGGCACACACAAAGAGATTCAGGGTGTTTATTTGGTGTTTTGCGGGGTACAGCCCCAGAGGATTGAGGTGTTTGAGGAGGATTTAGGGGGTTTGTGGGCATAGCCCTGGGCACACAGAGAGAGGTTCAGGGTGATTTAGGGGGGTTTTGAGTACAGCCTTGGGCACAGGCACAGAGGCTTTGACTGTTTTTTGGAGGGTTTTGGGGCTGTTTTTGAGCACAGTTTCGGGCACATTCACAGAAGCTCGAGCTGTTTTTTGGGAGGTTTTGAGGGGCACAGCCTCGGGCACACAAAGAGAGATTCAGGGTGATTCAGGGAATTTACACTCACAGAAGTTCGGGCTGTTCCTCGGGGTGTTGTGGGGTTGTGTGTGGGTTGTTCCTCAGGCTGTTCCTCGGGGGCTTTCAGGGCTGTTCCTCAGGGCGTTTTGGGGTTCTGTGTGGGCTGTTCCTCGGGGTGGTTTTGGGGCTCACGGCGGCCCTGTCCGGCGCAGGCGGGTCGCGATGGTGAAGCTGTTCATCGGGAACCTGCCGCGGGAGGCGACGGAGCAGGAGATCCGCTCCCTGTTCGAGCAGTACGGGAAGGTGCTGGAGTGCGACATCATCAAGAACTACGGCTTCGTGCACATCGAGGACAAGACGGCGGCCGAGGACGCCATCCGCAACCTGCACCACCACAAGCTGCACGGCGTCTGCATCAATGTGGAGGCCAGCAAGAACAAGAGCAAGGCCTCCACCAAGCTGCACGTGGGCAACATCAGCCCCGCCTGCACCAACCTAGAGCTGCGCGCCAAGTTCGAGGAGTACGGCCCCGTCATCGAATGTGACATAGTCAAGGACTACGCCTTCGTGCACATGGAGCGGGCCGAGGATGCCGTGGAGGCCATCCGGGGGCTGGACAACACCGAGTTCCAAGGTGAGCCGTGGGGCTGGGCGGTGGGAGGGCTCTGGGGTCCATGGTGGACGCTCCCGCCGGCCCCAGCTCCGGGGTCGATCATGGACGTGACCACGGCCGTCTCCGCGGGGCCGTGCAGCGCCCTCGGGGCTCTGGGGTTGGTGTCGGTTGGTGCCCGCCCCGCCGCAGCTCCCGGGGCCGCCCGCGCGGCGCGGCCGGAGCGAGGGCTCGGGCTCGGGGACTCTGGGCCGGGGAGGACGGGACTGACCCATCTCTGATTAACCAGCACGGCCGCCCCGCAGGAGGACCCCGACGGCGACGTCCTGTGCCGGGCCGGAGCAGCGGGTGACGCCAGGCTGCCGCCCGCCCTTGTAGCCTTGCCCAGCCTGGTAAGAGGGTGACGGAGGCGCCCGACCCCGCGCCCGGCGTCGCTCGGGCGCTCGACGGGGCCGAGCGGCCGGACTCGAGCCGCGGCGCTGGCGGCGGTGATGGCGAGCGCGTCTCCCGGCCGGGTGCTCAGGGCGGCGTCCGGCGCTTCACCCACGTGGCGGCGGGGCCGGACCGGGCGCTCCCGGTGCTGCCGGGGCTCTACATGTCCCGCCGCCCCCATTCCGGGCCTTCCCCAAAAAACAGCGACCCAGCCGGGCTGGCACAGCTGCACCCAGAGCTGTCCCGGCCGCGTCCGCGCTTGGCTTTGCCTCGTGCCGCGCTCGGGCCAGGCCCCGTTCGCTCCGGGGCGCTTCCCAGGGTCGCATCCCTCTCTCTGCCGCTCCGGCGTTTTCGGCGCGAAGCTTTGCCGTCACACGGGGCCGGCAGTGCTGGCTCCAACTCCGGGCTGCCGGGGCTTTGCCGGGCTGGCCGTGCTCAGCCATGGCAGCACGTCCCGGTCAGCCGCTGTCCAGCGTCCATCTGGTGGCTCACGCTCGGTCCCGCGGCAGCTCCTCCCGCGCCGGTGGCTGCGGAGGGCTGGGGGGGGTGGCAGCCGGTGCCGTCCTGTCCCGCCGGTGTCCTGGCACGGCCGCACTGACCCTGCCTCTCGCGTCTCTCCCCAAGGCAAGCGGATGCGCGTGCAGCTGTCCACCAGCCGGCTGCGGACGGCGCCCGGGATGGGAGACAAGAGCGGCTGCTACCGCTGCGGGAAGGAGGGGCACTGGTCTAAGGAGTGCCCGGTCGATCGCCCGGGGCAAGTGGCGGACTTTGCCGAGGCCTATAACGAGCAGTACGGAGCCGTGCGCACTCCCTACACCGCGGGCTATGGGGAGACCGTGTATTACGATGAGGCCTACGGCGGGATGGCCGACTACTACAAGCGCTACCGCGTCCGCTCCTACGCCACGGCCTCGGCGTACGACGCCTACGCGGAGCAGACCATGGCCCAGTACTCCCAGTACGCCCAGTACTCCCAGGTCCAGTCCTCGGCCATGGCCGCTACCACGGCCATGGCTGGCCGCATCCCCACCACCTTAGACGCGTACGACCGAGCGCTGCTGCCCACCCCGGGCGCGGCGGCCGCCGTCGCCGCTGCCGCTGCCACCGCCGCGGCCGCCGCCGCGTCCTCCACGTATTACACCCGGGACAGGAGCCCCCTGCGCCGCACGGCCGCCGCGGCCAGCACCGTCGGAGAGGCGTACACGTACGAGCGTGGGCAGCTGTCGCCCGTCTCCTCGGTGGCCCGGGCGTCCCTCTACGACATGCAGCGCTTCGGGCGGGACCCGTACGCGGACCGGGCGCGATACTCCGCCTTTTGAGCCGGAGGTGAGCGCGTTGTCGGCTCTCGGCACTGCGGGGGGGCCCCGCTGCCGGTGGTCCCGGTTGTGCCAGTTGAGGTTGAGGCGGGTGACGGGTCATGGTGACATGGACAGGGCCAACGGGCGTTAAAGCCCGGCCGTGGTGAGGAGGTGCTGTGGTGAGCGGAGCGGTGCCGGTGTCACTCTTGTGGCTGTAACTCACGTTCCTGCTGGGCCGGGCGCTGTCCCGGCACAGTCCCTGCGGGGTGGGGGGTTCCTGCAGAGCCCCCAGCCTGGGGGCAGCTCCTGCTCGCTCAGGCTGTGCCCAGGGTCCGAGGGGGCCGGAGCCCCGCCGCTGCTCCACGTCAAGACTCTCTTGCTGCCAGGAAGCCGCAGCTCCCCAGGGCACCGGGGCTCGGCACGGTTCCGGATCGGCCCCGGGGGCACCTGCGCCAACTCCTCTTTTCTCTTACAGGTAAGATTTGTGCGGCTGGACGTCGGGGGTCCCGTCGCACGCCGACTCGGCGCCGCGCGTCTCGGGCCGCGCCGGGTGCCACCGCCGCCGCGTGCCGCTCCCGGGCCCGTTCCTTACGGACGCGCGGCTCGTCCTCAGCCCGGGCAGGATTAGCTCAGCCCCTTCCCCAGCTTCCCCCGCCCCCCTGGGCAGGATTTTGCTTTTCCAGGTAGTTTTGGGTGCCCACCCCAGGCTCAGGTGTGAGCGCGCAGCCGCAGCCGTCCCCCAGCGCCAGCTTTGCTTTGCTTCGCCGCCCCCTCGCTCCCCCGGAGCTCTTCCCGAGTCGTCGTTTTCCTTTTTTTTTTTTTTCCTTTATTTTTTAAGAGGGTGGATAATCCAGTGGTAGGTTTTTAGCCCAACGCTGTAGCTGACCGGAGGCCGCCGCGCCGCGCCGGCGGGGGTGGAACCCCCCGAGTGATTTAGAGTCCCCCGACCCCACTTTCCAGTAAAATAAAACTCAAAATTTTTAACAAACGGCGCTGGCTCCTCCCACAGTTCTTTCTCTGCACTCACGTTCCCTCAGAACACGGCACGGAACCTTCTGGACTCCCCGGTCAGCCTGTGCCCTGCCTGGCTCTGCCTGTGGGGAGGGGCTGCTGCAAACCGGAACACCCCTAAAACCGTCCTGGGGCCCCCCAAAGGGGCACCAAGGGGTAACAGAGGGGCTTTAACCCCCAGCTCTTCCTCCTCCCATGGGCAGCAAGAGCTGCCACTTAACCTGCCCAGGGCTAATTAGTGTCCAGACTGCTTTGTTTGTCCCCAGACTGGTACATTATGTCCCCAAAGTGGCTCGTTTGTCCCCAGATTGCTCCTGCCTCTCGGTGTTCATTAATTAAGGTCATTAAGCCCAGGCCGTGCCTTTGGTGATGCTGCCAGTTCTGCCCCGCCAGCGCTGATCGGTGCCGTGGTCACCTGCGGGTGCTGCCATCGCCACACCTGGGGACTTGGGGCCAGGCCCAGGGGTGTGTGGCCACCCTGGAGAGGAGGGGAGAAGAATCAGATCCTCCTGCCTGGCTCTTTACCACAGTGGTTAATGAGCCTTGGCCATCCCTCCTGTGGCACAGCCAGACTGGGCTGTGACCGGTTCCTGGAGAAGATGGGGACAGGAAGTGCCTGTCATGGTGGTGACAATGGTACCTGGCATGGCTGCACCACCCCTCAAAACCAGCTTTCCTCACCCAAAACAAGCCCCGGCACAGGTCGGTGCCCGTGATCCCGTGTGGTGGTGCGAGTCTGGCCCTTCCTGCTGCCAGCTCTGAATGTTTCTCATTCTCCAAATCCACTCCTCCGTGGTGGGAAAGCAGCTCCAGCATTGGCAGCACCATCAGCCAGGGCTGGGTGGTGATGGTGGCACTGGGAGGTGTCCCCAGGGGAGGGAGTGAACACCCAGGACTGGGAAAGAACCAGGCGGGAGGCGTCGGGAACCGGAGCAGACCCCAGCATTTATTTACAGTCATAAAAAACCCCCGGCACCGTGCCGGGCCTGATGCTGGAAACGGGGAATTCACCCAAAAAATGGGGCAACTCGTGGTATAAAAGAGTCTGAGCTGCATGGCTGCAACCACTGGCGGGTTATGAACTGCCACCGAGCGCCAGCAGGGGATGAACCGTGCGGCCACTGCCAGCCGTAACCGCGGAACCTTCTAAAAACCTCAAACAGCAAAATCAGAAAGAATCGGCTGAAAAAGAACCGTCCGTGCCCGAGTGGGGCCGTGGCCAGCTCAGAGGCGGCGCTGGTAGCCCGAGTGGATGCGGGCAGGGGGCAGGTAGTCGCTGTAGCCACCCGAGTAGCGGGCGTACTCGGAGTGCGCGTCCGGCAGCCGGCGGTAGTCCAGCGGGGACTTGGTGGGCGAGCGGCGGTACGCCAGCGGAGAGTCCGTTAAGCGCCGGTAATCGGCCAGCTCGGACAGACGGCGCTCGGAGCCGTACCTGGGCGAGAGAAGAGAGGGGGATCAGCCAGGAGGGGACGGGGCTCGGATCCGCCGCGGCAGCACCGTGTCCGCCTGGGGACGCACTGCGATGGGCAAAGCCGGCGCAGGACGGGATCGGATACCGGACGCCACGGAGGCCCCGCTGTGTGCCACCGCCTCCCCTCACCCGCACCAAGCCCCGTCCCCTCCCCGGGATCTACGCGGCGCGAGCGGAGCCATAGTGCCCACCGCGCCGGGCGACAGCGAGCCGCGCCGGTGCCACACGGCGCCGGTCAAGCCGCGAGCGGTGCGCCGGAGCCCGGCGAGCTGGCGAGCAGCGGGAGGCAGGGGCGGGGGTCGGTGCCCCACCCGGCACCGTACCTTTTAGCCAGAGAGGACGATTTTTTGTACGGGTCGTCGTAGGCGGTGCTGCGAGGCGGGGAGAGGCGGGTGCGCTCGTAGGGTGGTGCGGCGGCGGCCTGCGCCAGGCCCAGGTAGGAGCCCGCCGGCTGCCCCAGCTGGCTCGGCCCGTCGTAGGCGCTGCCTGGCTGGGCTCGGTACGCGGCCGCCAGTGCGGCGGAGGACGGCTGCTGCGCCGGGTAGGAGGCCGCCATGGCGCCGGAGGCCTGCGCCCGGTACGCGGCCGTCAGCGGGGCAGAGGCCTGCGCCTTGTAGGAAGCGGCAGCGACGGCGGCCTGGCTGCCGTAGGACGCAGCCAGCGAGGAGCCCGTCTGCGCGCCATAGCCGGCGGGGAGCGCGGCAGCCGCGGGCTGGCTGCCGTAGGACGCGGGCAGGCCCGTGGCGGGCTGGGCGCCGTACGAGGCCGAGTGGCCCACGGTGGGCTGGGCGCCGTACGAGGTGGACAGCGCGGGTTGGGCACCGTAGGAGGCAGAGTGGCCGGCCACGGGCTGGTAGGCAGCAGCGGCGTGACCTGCCACGGCCTGGGCGCTGTAAGAGCTGGCGTGCACCGCCACGGCCTGGGCACTGTAGCCGGCAGACAGCACGGCACCGGGCTGGGCGCTGTAGGAGCCGGCGTGGCCATCCATGGGCTGGGCGCCGTAGGAGCCTGCAGCCAGCTGGGTGCCGTAGGATGCCACGTGCACAGCCACGGCCTGGGTGCTGTAGGAGCCGGCGGAGCCGGCAGCAGGCTGGGCGCCGTAGGCGGCAATGGCGGGCTGGGCGCTGTAGCCAGCCGAGTAGCCCGAGGCTGGCTGGGCGCTGTAGGAGGAGGCCAGGGCAGCGGACTGGACGCCGTAGGAGCTGAGGGAGTTGGCGGCCGCGGGCTGGGCGCCGTACGAGGCGGCGGCGGCAGGCTGGGCGCCGTAGGAGCCGAGGGAGTTGGCGGCAGCGGGCTGAGCGCCCGTGGCGCCCAGGGAGCCGACCGAGGGCTGGGAGCGGTAGGCGCTGCCCAGTGAGGCTGAGGGCTGCGCGCGGTAGGCGGCGGCCTGGCCCGTGGTGGGCTGCGGGCGGTACGCCACGCCCAGGGAGGCCGAGGGCTGGGCTCGGTACGTGGCCCCCAGCGAGGCCGAGGGCTGGGCGCGGTAGGCGGCCGGCTGTGCCGTCATGGGGAGCGACACCGCTGCGTAGCCGGCGCGGGTGGGCGAGCGCCGCAGCGGGCTGCGGTCCCTGCCAAAGTAGGAGGGGGAGGCGGGCCGGGGCTGCGCATCGAAGGCGTCGTACTTGGCGCCGAAGCGCTGCTGGTAATCGTACAGGGAGGGGGTGGTGGCATAGCCGGCGCCAGTGGCCGAGGGGAAGGCGGCGTCGGCCGCCCGGCGCTGCTGGTCGAAGCCCTCGATCTTGGGCTGGAACTTCTCGCGGTACTCGAGGCCGATGCGCTTGGACTTGTCGACGCCGAGGGCGGGCGGCGGCGCCTGGCCCGTGCCCTTCTTCTGCACGTTGGTGGACAGCTCCACGTTCACCCGGCGCCCCTTCACCTCCTTCCCATTTAGGTTTTCGATGGCAACTTTAGCATCGGCTTCGTTCTCCATGTGCACAAAGGCATAGTCTGACAAAGCAGCAGAGAGAGCAGTGAGGGGAGAAAACACAACTCGTTACAGGAGCCGGCATTAACAAGCCGTGCGGCGGCAGCGGGACGGGCGCAGGACGGGCACTGCTGGCCCCGGGACGGCGCTGCCAGCCCCGCTCGCCGGAGGAAACACGACCACCACCATCGGCTCTGCCCCGCGCTCGTTTGGTCACAGCCCACCCGGCGTCCCCCAGCTTGCAGCCTCCCCCAGCCCACCGGGCTCCCTCCATGTCCCCCCAGGCTCTGCCTCCTGTGCCCCCTCCCAGCCCCTCTCTGGCACTTGGGGACAAGGGGCCCGGGCCGGGCTGGCAGTGCCAGCACCGTGGGCTCAGTGGGACGTCCTGGCAGTGAGCGGAGCAAAGCTGAGAGAACCGGCGCCAGCACAGAGAGCGGGACAGGGACAGAGAAAAGGAGAAAGGGGGGAGAGGAAGAGGAGACAGAAAAAGACAAGGACAGACGGGAATAGGCACTTAAGACACAGAAGAAGAGGAGGGAGAAGAGGGAAGGAGGGAGGGAAGGAAGGGCCTGAGCACATCCAGTGAGTGCCCGGCCATAGCGAGGAGCCAGTGCCACATGGCACAACCACGGCTCAACAGCACAGAGGCGTCTGAGGACAGCGAGGAGCAGGGAAGCAGGACCTGGTGGCAGCTCTGGTGGCCGCCTGTGGCACTTGGCCCAGCAGGATTAGGGGCTGGATGCCCCCATGGTGGTCGGGGGGGTCACCCCCGTGGCACGACGGGTCCGGGGCCGGCACAGGGCAGGAGGGCAGCGACCCCGTGGTGTTTCCCTGCAGTCACAGACCGAGACCACCGGAACCAGCGACAACCCACCCAAGGGTGTGTGGTGTGCTGGGAGCATCACTGGCCAAGCAAACCCATCCCAGACCTCTGAGCATCAGTGCCATGTCACCCTCTCCTTTATCCCCCCAGTACCATCCCACCCCCTGGCTCCTGTCCCAAATCCACATGCCCCACTCTGGAAGCCCAAAGAGGGGATGTCCCCTCCATGTCACCCCCAGCCCTGCTGCCACCCCCTGGAGGTGGCCATGGCACCCCCAAACCCGAGGGGACACGAGGCAGGTTCTGCCAGGCTGTGACCTGGGAGGAGAGAGCAGAGGAAAAACGTCCCCCTCCTGTGGGCAGGGGCACACGGGCACTGTGGGGACATCACCGGGACTCCAGGGTCAGGTGAGAAGGGACAGGATGACAGCAGGGTCAGGAGAGGGATGTGGAGTGACACTTGTCAGTCCATCAGTGTGACACAGGTGACAACTGAATTGGGGGAGGTGGGTGACCCTACCAGGCTGTGCTGGGGGTCCCCAATGTGAAGCCATTGAACCCCTTAGGGGTTTCACGGGGTGTTCTGTGCATGTCCCAGCTCCATGGCTGAGCGTGTCTGTGGAGGCCAGACAGTGGCCTGGGCATGATTTGGTCAGAGGTGGCAGCAGCAGGCAGGGGTCACCCCACGGGCTGGGGGTGGTGATGGCACAGAACAAAGCTGCAAGGAAAGGAGTTATGGGGGTGTTCAGGAGTGTGGGGAGCCCATCTGTGCCACTTGAGGACGAGGAGGTTGGTTAGAGAAGGGATAATGTGGAGATTGAGGGGGCTGGGGAGCCCACACGGGCTCATATGGCCCCACGCTGGGTTTGGGGAGGCGATTACAGAGCACGAAGCCGGCTGGAGGAGGGTTATCGGGGGAGTTACGGGGCCAGGGGCACCCACAGGGGCTGGCACAGCCCCACCTGAGCCTGGGGGAGGCGATCGAAGACACGTGGTTGCCAGAGGGGGGGTTAAGGGGTCAGGACTGCCCACACAGGCCCGCACCGCCCCGGCCGGGGCGGGCGGAGGCGATGGAGCCGGACGTGGCTGGCAGAAGGGGGGTTACGGGAGCTCACTCGGGCTCGCACGGCCCCGCTCGGGGCAGGGGGGAGGCGGCAGGAATCCCCCCGCTCCACCAGCCCGGGCCGCGCTGGGGTCCGGGCGGGGGCGACGCCGCAGTCGGACGGAACTCGGGTGCCACGGATCACCCGGCGGCGCGGGCCGAGCTGGGCGGCGGGGGCCGCGCGGCCCCGGCGGCGAGTCCGGTACCTTTCACCACGTCGCACTCCACCACGGGGCCGTACTGCTGGAAGAGCGAGCGCAGCTCCCCGCTCGTGCACGCGGCCGACACATTCCCCACGAAGATCTTGCAGGTGTTGGTGGGGCGCGGCCGGGATGGCTCCACCACGATGCGGCGGCCGTGCAGTTGGTGCCCGTTGAGCTGCGAGATGGCGCGCGCGGCCGCCGCCTCGTCCCGCAGGTGCACGAAAGCGAACTGTTTCATGAGGGCGACGCCCAGCACCGGCCCCGCGGCGCCTGCGAACAGCTCGCTCAACTCTTCCGCCGTCGCCTCCTCGGGGACGTTGCCCACGAAGAGTTTGATGCCAGGACGCATCGCGGCGGGGATCGCTGGGGGGAGCGCGGCGGGAACAGAACCGGCAGCGGCGGCAGCGGCTTCAAAATGGCGGCGGTTCCTGAGGGCGGCGGGGGCGGTGCCGTGCGCAGCGCGCCTGCGTGCCGTGCGCACCGCCCTCCCTCAGCGCGCCTGCGTGCCGTGTGCACCGCGCGCGCGTTAACCCCGCCCATCTCCTTTTTAAACCACGCCCCAGCTCGCTCTGGCCACGCCCCGCCTTAAAGGAGCCGCAGCCGCTGCAGAGCGAGGGGCTCCGAACTCTTTATTCTGTCCCGGGGGGCTCCTAGAGGTGGGAGCTTGGGGTCTCCATGGCGGGGGTCTCCAGGGGAGCCCCACGGCTGCGGTCGCGCTCCTCCCAGAGGGTGACGCCGTCGCAGGTACAGACGCGTTTGGGGTTCTGGAAGAGCCCGGCCGCTCGGGCCACCACACCACAGGCCAGCCTGGGGACACGGGAGGGTCAGAGGGGGTGACCCCACAAAGACCCCCCCAAAATACCCCTCCAAGTGCTCACCCCGGGCCTGAGTTGCCGGTGACACGGGACAGTGGGTGCGACCCACGGCCCAGATCGTCCTCGCCCTCGGCCACCACCACGGAGCGGCCGATGATGTCCCACACCTGGGGAGGGGGATTTGGGGGGTCAGAACCCCATACAGACCCCCCCAAATATAGGGACAGAACCCCCCAGACCCCAATTCCCACCTTCAGCTTCGAGTCCTCAATTCGGAACCGGGCCTGGCCCTCGGCATCCGCCCAGATGTTCCCCAGGTCCCCGGCGTGCTGGGGGGGCAGGGGGGGTCAGGAGCACCCTAAAACTCACAGAGCAGCCCCCAACCCCACAGAGACCCCCCAAATCCCCTCACTGCACCACAAAAACCTCCAAAAATCCTACAGTGACCGCCCCCCCCAAACCTCACTGCCCTCCAAGACCCCCCAGATCCCCCAGAATCCTCCCAAAGACCCCTCAAATTCCCTCACTGCCCCCCAAACCCCTCCAAGACCACCCCAAATCCCCCAGAATCCTCCCAGAGACCCTTCAAATTCCCTAATTGCCCCACCAAACCCCTCCAAGATCACCCCAAATACTTCAGAGTCCCCCAAATACCCCCCGACCCACAAAGCCCCCCCAGAATTCTACTAGAGATCCCCCAAATCCCTTCACTGCTCCCCAAACCCCTCTGAGACCACCCTAAATCCTCCAGAGACCCCCTCAAATCCCCTCATTGTCCCCTCAAATGCCTCCAAGACCACCCCAAATCCCCCAGAATCCTCCCAAAGACCCTCCAAATTCCCTTACTGCCCTCCCCAAAGCCCCCCAAATATCCCCCCCGACCCCCAGCTCACCCTGTGCTGGTCCTGGGGTCCCCCATGGCTCTCTCCATCGGGGTTGAAGTGGCCCCCACAGCTGGTTTGGGGGGATGGAGATGGGATATGGGGGTGAAACTGGGGGTCCCCACCCCCTGTATCCCCCCCACAGCTCCCTCCCACCCCTCTCACCTGTTACAGGGGTCCGAGAGGTCCCCGAATTCGTGGATGTGGAGCCCGTGGGGGCCGGGGGGGAGCCCGGACACGGCTCCGTCCACGAGGCAGCGATCGGGGGAGAGCTGCAGGAACCGGAGCAGCCCCCGGACACCCCCGGGACCCCCCAGCGCCGCCACTGCTGCCCCCCCGGGGGGAACTGGGGAAGGACACGGCAGGGTCAGGCACCCCCCAAACCCCCCCTGGTACAAAAATCACCTCAGGGAGATCAAAATGTCACCCCAAAAGCGACTCTATATCACAGGCAGGGACAGCAAAACCCCTCCAGGAGCAGCTAAACCACCCCAGGAGACCCCCAAATTCCTCCTGGATACCCCCAAACCCCCCTCTGTGACCCCCCAAATCCCTCTGTGACCCCTCAAAACCCACACAGGACCACCCAAACCCACTCTGACCCCCCCAAAACCTTCTGTGATCCCTCAAACCCCTCTGTGATCCCCCCCAAAACCCCCACAAGACCACCCAAATCCACTATGACCCCACCCAAATCTCCCACAACCCCTCTAATCCCTCCTTGAGACCATTACACGACCCTCCCAAAACCCTCTGTGACCCCCCCAAACCTTACTTTGACACCCCAAAGCCCCATTAAAACCCCCCTAAACCCCCCTGTGAACCCCCAAACCCTTCCAGGACCCCCTAAAACCCCTCCAAAACCCCTCTCACCCTCAGAGAAGCCCCCCAAACCCTTGAGCACAACCCCCAAATCCCTGATTGTGGTTGGCCACAGCAGCACCCAAACCCCACTGGGACACCCCAAACCCCCTCAGGACCCCCCCAAAACCCCCACTGACCCTCGGAGGAGCCCCCCATGCCCTTGAGCACGGCCCTGCGCCCCGAATTCTCCAGCAGCTCCCGCACGCGCTCGGCCGCCGCCGTGGTCTCCACCAGCACCGACTGCTCCTGGAGCCGCAGCTCCACCAGCTTCACCTCTGGGGGGGCACAAAACGGCTCTGGGGGGTCCCCAAAACCTTTGGGGGGTCCCCGGGGTCTGGGGGTCCAGAGGAGGGGTTGGGGGGTCTCACCTGGAGCCGCCTCCAGCGCTGCCCGCACGGCATCGGCGCAGCCCTGGCAGCTCATCTGCACATCAAACTCCAGCTGGGGGGAAAAAACGGGGGGGTTTGCACCCCAAATATACGGGGGAAGGGGGGAAAATGAGAGGGGAAGTGTCAGCGCCTCAAAAATGGAGAGTGAAAAGGGAGGTGGAGCCCCAAAAGTGGAGGGAAAAGGAGCTCTGAACTCTCAAGGCGGCCAGGGAAGGGCTCTGAGATGATGTGGAAGGGATTGTGCACCCCCAAAAGTTGTTCCTGAGGCTCTAAACCCCCAAAACTGCCCTGCCAGGGGGTCCTGCACCCCTAAAAGTGTTTCTCGTGGGCTCCCGAGCCACCAACCCCCCTCTGGGAGGGGTCCTGCACCTCCAAAACTGCCACGGATGAGGCTCTGAACCCCCAAATTCCCCGGCGAGGGGGTCCTGCACCCCCAAAAGTGCTTCTCACGCCCTCCTGAACCCCCAAACCCCCCTCGCCAGGGCTCCTGCACCCCAAAAGCGCCGTGGGAGGCATTCGGCACCCCCAGATCTCCTCAAACCGGAGCGTTTCACCCCCAAACCGCCCGTCCTCCGTTCCTCCAGCCATCGAACCCGTCCGTCCACCCTTCCGCCACCCCCCGAGCCCCTCGGTCCCCCCGGTCCCGACCCCCCGGCCCATCCCGGGGGTCCTGACCCGGCAGCTGCTCCCGCCGGCCTTTGGTGACGCCATGGCCGCGGACTCCGACCCCGGAACCGCTCTCGCGTCACTGCGGCATCACGGACCCGTTCTGGCGCCGGACCGGATATTGCCGCACTGCGGGGGAACGGTTTGGAGGTTGCTCCACTTCTGGCGTTCTATTGCCATGGCAACGGCGCGGGGTTCGGAATGGAGCTGACGGCGATTTTGGGGGGTTTTGAAAGGTTTGGGAGGGATTTTTGGGGTCCGGAACGGTTTTGGTGGCTCAGGGGGGTTCTGGGAAGGCGGCAGTGGGAATAGCGGCGTCCTGTGGGGTGCAGGGGAGTTTTAGGGGGAGGAAATTCGGGTTTTTCTGTGGGGAGGTGGGGGCTGCAAAGGTCAGGGGGTTCATCCCACCCATGGGGACACAGCAAGGACCCCCAAAATCTCCTTTGGGGGGTCCCCAAAGTGACCAGCACTTTACCCCCCCCGACCTCTCCCAAAACGCTGTGGAGCAATAGTTGAAAAAAAATTGTTTATTTGTCCCAAAATGAGCACGGACACAGTTAAAGGATGAAATCTGGGGATCATGGGGGCGGAAATAGGACGTCCCCAAAATGATGGACGCATCTACCAGGGGTTAGAGCCCCTCCCAAAGACCCAGAGCTCCCCAAATCAGGGGTCAGAACCCCCAAATTAGGGATCAGCGCCCCCCAAAGCACTCAGAGGCCCCTCTATATCAGGGCTCAGCACTACCCAAATCAGGGGTCAGGACCCCCCAGAAGTCTCAGCACCCCCCAGATCAGGGCTCAGCACCCCCCAAAGTGCTCAGAGTCCCCCCAAATCATGGCTCAGGACCCCTTCAAGGACCCAGAGCCCCCCAGTCAAGAGTCAGGGCCCCCCAAATCATGGCTCAGCCCCCCCAGGACCCCAATCCCCCCCCACATCCCCTCATCCCATCCCCTCCCTGACCTGCTGCACCACCCTGGCCCTCACCGCCCGCCCCTCTCGAGCCCCCGGCCCGGGGGGCGGCGGCGGCTGCGGGGGGGGCTCGGGGTGTCCGGGGGCGGGCGGGAGCCCCTCGGGGGGCTCCAGGGGGACGCGGCGGCGCAGGGCGATGTTGTGCAGGATGCAGCAGGCCAGGAAGATCTGGCAGACCTTGGGGGGGCTGTACTGGAGCCCCCCGCCCGCCAGGCAGCGGAAGCGGCGGCGCAGCAGCCCCAGCGTGCGGCGCAGCGGGGCCAGCGTGCGCGAGTGCAGCGCGTTGTAGCGCAGCTCGGCCGCGCCCCGCGGGCCCGCGATGGGCGTCAGCAGCCACGGCTTCAGCGGGTACGAGCCGTCACCTGCGCGGGGAGAGGCCTGAGTTACACCTGGAGCGGTGGGGACACACCTGAGTTACACCCACGGAACCGGGGACACACCTGAGTGACACCCACAAAACCAGGGACACACCTGAGTGACACCTGGAGTGGTGGGGACACACCTGAGTGACACCCACAGAACCGGGGATGCACCTGAGTGACACCCACAGAACCGGGGATGCACCTGAGTGACACCCACGGAACCAGGGACACACCTGAGTGACACCCAGGGCACCAGGGACACACCTGAGTGACACCCAGGGCACCAGGAGCACACCTTAGTTACATCCACAAAACCAGGGACACTCCTCAGTGACACCTGGAGTGGTGGGGATACACCTGAGTGACACCCACAGAACCAGGGACACACCTGAGTGACACCCACAAAACCAGGGACACACCTGAGTGACACCCACAGAATCAGGGACACCTGGAGCAACAGGGACATCCCTAAATCAACTAGGGCACCAGGGACACACCTGATCCCCAGGAACTCTCACCTAGCCCCCAGCCTCCCCATTTCCCATCCCAAACCCCCTCCCCCAGCAGCCAGACCCCCTCCCTCATCCCCCAGCCCCCCCATTTCCCATCCCAAACCCTCTCCCCAGCACCCAGACCCCCTCCTTCCATCCTAGACCCCCTTCTTCCATGAGCCATGATCTCTGGGATCACCCACCCTAGAACACCCCAAAACCCCCTCCAAACTCCCTCCCCCAGCCCTCAGCCCCCCATTTCCCACCCCAAACCCCCTCACCCAGCAGCCAGACCCCCTCGGGCCTGCTGCCCTCCATCAGGCGCGCCAGGGCCGAGTTCTCCAGCACGGTGGCGTTGGCGCACGAGCCGGGGAACTTGGCCACCACGTTGGTGATGTGGCCCTGGCGGTCGCACACCACCTGCATGTTGATGGAGTGGAAGTTGGCGGCGTTCCGGAACAGGGGCTCGTTATCCGCCGGTGCCCTCAGCGCCACGTGCATGGCGCCCACCAAGCCCAGCACCCCGGGCAGCGCCGGGGGGTCCCCGGGGGGCGCGGGCGGTGGGGGGAAGGCGATGTAGCGGCCCGCCCGCCGCTGTAAGGCCGCCAGGAACTGCGCCAGGCAGTTGGACATGGCCGACTGGCTGATGCCCGTGCTGAGGCGCGACGCCGTCTGGAAGGAGCCCGAGGCCAGGAAGGCCAAGGCCGAGGTGACTTTGACGGCCACGGGCAGAGCGTGGCTGCGGCCCGTGAGGCTCTGCAGGTCGGCACCGAGCTCCCGGCACAGCGCCGCGATGGCCGCACGGTCCAGGCGGCAGCGCCGCAGCGCCTGCTCGTCGCTGAGCTCCAGGAAGGAGCAGCGCACCCGGTAAATGCGCTGGGCAGGGTACGGGCGGCGGCGGCGGCGGCCGCGGCGGGGGATCGGGGATGGGGATGGGGCGGGGGGAACGGGGAGGGAGATCCGGGTGGGTGCGGGGTGCCGGTCATGAGCGCAGCACTGATCGCGGCACCGTTCGTGGGGTTCATCCCGCTCCCGGTGCTGCTCCCGGTCCCTGTCACAGCCCTGCTCCCGGTCTGTGTCACGGTCCTGCTCTCGATCTCTGTCATAGTCCTGCTCTCGGTCGCAGTCCTGTTCCTCGTCGCTGTCCCGGTTCTGTTCCCGGTTCCGTTCCCGGCGCCGGTGCCGGAGCCGCCTCAGCAGCAGCACCGCGTGGGACATGGCGGGGGCGGGGCTACGCTGGAAGGGGCGTGGCTAATGAGGGAGGGGCGGGGCCGGACCCGGCCGGGGCCGGTGGCCGCGACGCCCCGGTGAGAGCGGGCGGTGGCTGTTTCTGACCGGGTCGATGCCACTTGGGGCGACTGGCCTCGGTGCCCGTGGATCCCGATGGGAGCGGTTGGTCCCGGTCTGTCCCAGTCGGTCCCGGTGCCGGTGGGGGCAGTTGGTCGCTGTCTCTGTACCGGACGATGACGATGCCGGCGCCTGCAGGGGCGGTCTGTCCGTGTCCCGGTACTGGTTCCCGTGCTTGTCGCTCCCGGTTCTCCGGTTCGGTCCCGGTTCCCCCGGCTCAGACCCTCCCGGGTCCGCGGCGCCGCCAGGCCACACCTCTGCCCCGCGCTCTGATTGGTCAGCACTGCCTTCACGTGCCCTGAAAGCCCCGCCTCTCCTCTCACTTCCGGCGCGCCGCCGCTCGCCATTGGCCGCCGCGAGGGCGGGAACGCTTTGTGCCAGAAGCTGTCCGGGACGCCCTGGGCGGGGCTTCTCAGCGTTTCGGCCAATCGCGTCGCATTGTTCTACCCGTCTAGGCCAATCAGCGTTCGCGGTGGGCGTGGCCCCGCGTGAGGCGGTTTCCGCCATCTTGTTGCCGTCATCGAGTACCGGGTGAGGGGGGGCGCGGTGAGACTCGGGGGGCTCCGGGGCGGACATGGGTGGGACCGGGAGGGGCTGGGGAGGAGCGGGGAGGGACCGGGACCCTGTTGTCTTTGGGAGAGCATTGCACGGGGTCCCGCAGGCTCGGGAAGGCGCCTGGGAGGAGCTCAGACCCGGGATGGGATCGGGATGAGGTCTGGGGGAGACCCGGCTGTGCCTCCACGGGCTGGGGGCTCACGGATCACAACCGGGGCTGAGACTCTGCTCGGATCTCTGAAGATCTCCTGGCTCATTGTGAGGAGCCGGGCTTGGGGTGGGTCTTTACTGAGGTGGTCTCTGCTTCAGGGTGCACTGGGGGTGAGGGGGGTCCCATCGGGAATCAGCCGGAGGAGGATCCATGAAAGGTGGGGGGAACCTTCTCCACCCCTTTGCCCCTCCCCGGAACAGCTCCGACCCCTCAGCAGGACCGAGGGTTGTGTGGGGAGGGTCTCACCGAGCCCCCCCTTCCCTGGCACTCCTCAGGCAGGTCGCGATGGTGAAGCTGTTCATCGGGAACCTGCCGCGGGAGGCGACGGAGCAGGAGATCCGCTCCCTGTTCGAGCAGTACGGGAAGGTGCTGGAGTGCGACATCATCAAGAACTACGGCTTCGTGCACATCGAGGACAAGACGGCGGCCGAGGACGCCATCCGCAACCTGCACCACCACAAGCTGCACGGTGTCTGCATCAATGTGGAGGCCAGCAAGAACAAGAGCAAGGCCTCCACCAAGCTGCACGTGGGCAACATCAGCCCCGCCTGCACCAACCTAGAGCTGCGCGCCAAGTTCGAGGAGTACGGCCCCGTCATCGAATGTGACATCGTCAAGGACTACGCCTTCGTGCACATGGAGCGGGCCGAGGATGCCGTGGAGGCCATCCGGGGGCTGGACAACACCGAGTTCCAAGGTGAGCCATGGGGCTGGGGGCACGGGGAGGTTCTGATCTGGGAGGATTTTGACTGATTTTGGTGTTACCGACCTCACTCTGTGGTTGGTGCTGCGTTTGAGGCCTCTTCTTGTCCCAGAGCACTGGAATTTGGATCTGGGGATGGTTCCAGGTGCAGTCCCTGTGCCCTTGTCAAGGCTGGGGGCACCGTGGTGGCTCCATGTTGGGGCAGAGTGGCTCCACAGCACTGGAGTTTGTAGGGATTCTGGGGGATTTACTCCAACCTGGTTGGTCAGGGTCAATTCCACCTCTGGGGCCACCTCATGGGAATGGTATTGTCCCGGTGCTGCTGGAATTTGGGGGAAATGGGGTTGGGAGCCAGTGCCGTGTTCCACTGGTTCCTGTGGTCCCATTGTCTTCCATTGTCCCATTGGCTCCCGTTGTCCCCAAGTCCTGCCTGGAACTGCAGGAACCTCCCTTGTCTGCGGGATCTGGTGCCCACCCCGGTGGCTCCTGTCACCCCCCACCCTCAGCAGTGCCAGGGGTGGCTCTTGGGGGTCCCCATGGCTGCTGCCCCCTCTTGGGGGTCCCACAGTGCTGGTGCCATTTCTTGCCATTTCAGCCTGTTTTCGTCGGCTGGGCCCATGGACCACCAGCCCCAGCCCAACATTTGCCACCACGATCTCAGATGTTCTGATCCTCAATATCATTTAATCTCGGTGCAATATTAAATAATTGAATTACAAAACAATGGCTGGAGTTTGTGCCTCTGACAGGGACCCCAAACAAAGCAGCTCCTGGGCTTTCATCTCCTCGGTCTGTGCACGGGAAGGTTTGGAGGTTGTCACCTCCTCCGTGTCCCCCAAATGTCCCTCATAGGGCATGGCCACAGGTGGCTCTTAGGGGTCCCCAAGGGGTGGTGGTGGTTGTGGGGAACCCCACAGTGCTGGGAGATTTTGGGACCCTCCAACGGTGCCAGGGTGACACTGAGGGGACCCACACAAAATGCCAATGCCAGGGATGGCCCTTGGGGACGTCGCAGTGCCGTGCCAGCCCTGTGTGACCCCACAGTGCCAGAGCAGGGGGCGGCTCTGGGGGTCTCTGTGCCTGGTGCTGGTGTGAGTGCGGCTCTGGGGGACCCCACAGCGTTGTGCCAGTGCTGGGATCAATTCTGGGAGACTCCACGGTCTTGTGCCAGTGCGAGGATCAATTCTGGGGGACCCCATGGCCTGATGTCGGTGTCGAGGTGACTCTGGGGGATCCTCTGGGCAAACACCTGTGGCAGTGGGGGATCCCATGGCCCGATGTCACTGTCAGGGTGGCTCTGGGGGATCCCATGGCCTGATGTCAGCATTGGGGTAGCACTGGGGGATACCACAGCCTGATGCTCGAGGCTCTGGGGGATCCCATGGTCCAGTGCCAGGGTGACTCCAGGGGATCCCATGACCCAATGCCCGTGGCAGTGGGGGATCCCATGGCCCAATGTCAGCATCAGGGTGGCTCCAGGGATCCCACGGCCCAGTGGCCGAGGCTCCGGGCCAGGCTGGGCGCGGTGCCCGGGGGTGACGCCACGTCTCCCTCTCCCCAAGGCAAGCGGATGCGCGTGCAGCTGTCCACCAGCCGGCTGCGGACGGCGCCCGGGATGGGAGACAAGAGCGGCTGCTACCGCTGCGGGAAGGAGGGGCACTGGTCTAAGGAGTGCCCGGTCGATCGCCCGGGGCAAGTGGCGGACTTTGCCGAGGCCTATAACGAGCAGTACGGAGCCGTGCGCACTCCCTACACCGCGGGCTATGGGGAGACCGTGTATTACGATGAGGCCTACGGCGGGATGGCCGACTACTACAAGCGCTACCGCGTCCGCTCCTACGCCACGGCCTCGGCGTACGACGCCTACGCGGAGCAGACCATGGCCCAGTACTCCCAGTACGCCCAGTACTCCCAGGTCCAGTCCTCGGCCATGGCCGCCACCACGGCCATGGCCGGCCGCATCCCCACCACCTTAGACGCGTACGACCGAGCGGCCGCCATCGCCGCTGCCGCCACCGCCGCCGCCGCGTCCTCCACGTATTACACCCGGGACAGGAGCCCCCTGCGCCGCACGGCCACCGCGGCCAGCACCGTCGGAGAGGCGTACACGTACGAGCGTGGGCAGCTGTCGCCCGTCTCCTCGGTGGCCCGGGCCTCCCTCTACGACCTGCAGCGCTTCGAGCGGGATCCCTACGGGGAGCGGGCGCGGTACTCCGCCTTTTGAGGTGAGCGCCGGGGGCTCGGCCCTGCCGGGCGTCTCCACGCTGCTGGCTCCGGTAACGGCATTTCTCCCTCCCCCAGGATCGCCACGGATCCCCCGGGATTCGCTGCCGTTGCCGTGGCTCCGCAGCCCCCGAATGTCACCGCCGCGCCAGGTCAGACGTGTCCCGGGTCGCCGCTGCTGCCGCGTCCCCTCCCTGTCACCGGGACCCCCCGACCCCGCCAGAGCCGCCGGAGCTGCCGCGTCCCACGTCCGCGTGTCCCCGTGGCTGGGTGTCCCCAAGTGTCCCCCGGTGTCCCCGTGTCCCCCATATCCCCTCACATCTCTGCTCTCTTCCAGGTGCGGTGGCCTCGGATGGAGCCGTGTCCCCGCCGCCTGAGCCCCCCCTTTTTGTACGGAGCTTCCTCAGGGTCCTCCCCGCCCCTCTGCCCGGGCGGGGACACTCCCGGCCTCACCTGCCCCTTTTCCAGCAAAATAAACATTTTCACATTTTCACCGATTTCTGTCACAGAATTTCCGTGCCAGGGCCGTGCCGGGAGTGGGGGGCGGAGTCTGACGTGGGCGGGGCCGGTTCTGTCCAATCAGAGTGCAGTGCCGGCGGGCGTTTTTTAAATACCGCGCCAAATATGCAAATCAGCTCCCTTCGAGAATGGGCGGGGTGAATGCAAATTCAGGGCATAAGTGACCAATCAGGATGCCGGAAGGAAGAGGCGGGGTCTAAGGTGGGAGAGAGGCGGGATTATGCAAATATACGCCGCGAACGGGACCCGACCCCATATCAGCCACGGACCGTGGGACTTATTTTGGCTCCCGGAACTTATTTCACAAATTCGCGTCACTGTTTCCGCCCGAACTTGTGTCTTATGTGACGTCACTTCCGCCGCGACGCCGTCTCCGCAGCGACCATCATGGCGCTGAACGGAGGTGAGGCACCGGCGGGACCCCCCCCGGGGCGCAGATCCCCCCCGGGGCCCCCCTCACCCCCGGGAGCCACCCGGGAACCCCCACCCGCCACCGGGACCGCCTCGAGCCTTGAGGATCCTCCCTGGAACCTCCCCTGCCACCACCGGGACCTTCCCGGGACCGTCCCCGCCATCCCGGAGCCGCCCCATGACCCCCCCGTGCCCCTTCCCGTCCCTCCGAGTGCCCCCCAGCTCATCCCAGTCCCCCTTCAGCCGCGGTTTGGGACTTCCCCGGTAACTGAGACCCCCCTCCGGTAACCGAGAACCTCCCCGCCGGTAACCGGGTCCCCCCCCCTCCACCAGGCACGGACGAGGCCGAGGCGCGGCGGGAGCGGCTGGACCGGGCGAGCCGGGCCATGGGGGCGCTGCTGCTCCGGGGGTACCGAATGTTGGGGAGCTCCTGCCCGGAGTGCGGGGTGAGCGGGGGGGGAACACCGGGACCCCCCCCCCCCCGGGAATTGGGGGGTACCGGAGGGGGGCTGGGGGAGGGGTCCCAGTCCCCCGTGACACCCCCCGTGCAACCCCCCAGACGATTCTGCTGCAGGACAAGGAGCAGCGGCTGCTGTGCGTGAGCTGCCAGGACCCCGAGGGGGGACCCGGTTACGGGATGGAGGGATTTGGGGGAAAACGGGAAATTTGGGGGGAAAAGAGGAATTTGGGGGGAAAAATTGGGGAATTTGGGGGGAGAAAATTGGGGAATTTGGGGGGAGAAAATTGGGGAATTTGGGGTGGGGAGGGAAATTTGGGAGGTGGAAATGGGGAATTTGGGGAGGGGAAAGGGAATTTTGTGGGTTGGGGGTCGGGAATTGGGGATTGGGAGGAGGAATTGGAGAATTTAGGGGGTGGAAATTGGGATTTTGGGGGTGGAAAATGGGGAATTGGGGATTTTGGGGGGTGGGAATGGGACTGGAGGGGGGATTTTGGGTGGAGGGGAATTGGGGATGTTTTGGGTAGGAATTCGGGATTTTGTGTGGGGAGAATTGGGGATTTTTGAGGGGGAATTGGGGGGAATTGAGGATTTTGGGGAGGAAAATTGGGGATTTTGTGGGGTGGAGGAGGAATTGGGGATTTTGGGTGGGGGAGATTCAGGATTTTGGAGGGTGAAAATTAAGGATTTTGAGGAGGGGGGAATTTGGGATTTTAGGGCGGAGAATTGGATATTTTTGGGGGGGAATTGGAG
Organism: Setophaga petechia; assembly: GCA_024362935.1. Taxonomy (NCBI): domain Eukaryota; kingdom Metazoa; phylum Chordata; class Aves; order Passeriformes; family Parulidae; genus Setophaga; species Setophaga petechia. The sequence continues at coordinate 49,048 of JANCRA010000357.1, forward strand.
ATTTTGAGGGGTGGAATTGGGGATTTTGGCGGGTGGGGCTGGTGGAATTGGGTAGGGGGGACAGGCTGGGAATGAAGGACGGTGATGTCAGAATTTGAGGGAGGGGCGGGATATTTTGGGGAATTTTGGATCTGAAGGGATCTGGGGGTGGGAGAACCCCAAACCTTGCGCCCCCCCCTCACCTCCCCCCTCCCCTCCCCCAGCCGCCGCCCCTCCCTCCGCCCCTCCCCGCCCCGAGCGCTGCGAGGGCGCGGCCGCCGCGTTCCGGGGCTCCCCCGCCGCCGTCCCGGAGCCGCCCGGGGCCGCTGCCGGTGCCGATGACGGTACCGGAGCCGCGGTGGCGGCGGCGCGGGCGGCGCTGCTGCAGAAGCTGCTCTGGGCCGCCCGGGAGCTGCCCCGCAGCGGCTCCGTGGAGGGCAGCGCCCGCCTCTGCCGCCTGGTGCGGGACTGCGCCCTGGCCCTGCGGGGGCTGCGCGACCTGGAGCCCCCCGGGAGCCACCCCGGGCCCCCCGCGGGGCACTATGAGGCACCCTGAGACCCCGGGACAGTCTGGGACCCCCCCCCGGGACACCCTGAGACCCCCGGGACAGTCTGAGACCCCCCCCGGGACACCCTGAGACCCCCGGGACAGTCTGAGACACCCTGAGACCCTCGGGACACCCTGAGACCCCCCCCGGGACACCCTGAGCTCCCTGGGGCACTCTGAGACCCCTCCCCGGGGCAGTCTGAGACCCCCGGGAGCCACCCCGGGCCCCCCGCGGGGCACTATGAGACACCCTGAGACCCCCGGGACACCCTGAGACCCCCCCCGGGACACCCTGAGACCCCCCCCCGGGACAGTCTGAGACACCCTGAGACCCCTGGGACAGTCTGAGACCCTCCCCAGGCACCCTGAGCCCCCCGGGAGCCACCCTGGGACCCCCGCGGGACAGTCTGAGACACCCTAAAACCCCTAGGACACCCTGAGACCCCCCCCCGGGACACCCTGAGACCCCCGGGGCACCCTGAGACCCCCGGGACACCCTGAGACCCCCCCCCCGGGGCACCCTGAGCACCCTGGGGTACTCTGAGACCCCCCCAGGACAGTCTGAGACACCCTGGACACCCGCCAGGACACTCTGAGACCCCCCCGGGACACTCTGAGACCCCCCCGGGACAGTATGAGACACCCTGAGACCCCCCCCGGGACCCCCAGAGCTCCCCCAGGACCCTGAGACCCCTCCCTGGGGCAGTCTGAGACCCCTGGAGCCACCCCGGGCCCCCCACGGGACACCCAGAGACCCCTGGGACACCCTGAGACCCCCCCCGGGACACCCTGAGACACCCTGAGACCCCCGGGAGCCACCTCAGACCCCCCGGGACCCCCTGAGACCCCCGGGACTGAACGGGTTCAGTGTGAAATGGAGTTCGGGATAAAAGTGATTGGTGTAAAATAAATTTTATATTAAAATGTTTGGTATAAAAGGAGTTTGATATAAAATTAATTTGGTATAAAAGAGGTTTGGGATAAAGGGTTTGGTGTAAAAGGGGTTTTACATAAAAGAATTTGACATAAAAAGGGTTTTATAGAAAAGAATTTGGTATTCAAATGAACTTTCCGTAAAGGGTTTGATGTAAAAGGGATTTTATAGAAAATAATTTGGTATAAAAGGATTTTGGGATAAAAGGGTTGGTATAAAAAGGGATTTTATATTAAAAAATTATATAGAAGGGATTGTATGGAAAATAATTTGATATTACATAAATCTGGTATAAAAGAGATTTGATATAAATTTGGTATAAGAGGGATTTGATATAAAATAAACTAGATATAAAAGGGTTTGATATAAATTTGGCATAAAAGCATTTGATATAAAATAAATTGGCTATTAAAAGGGTTTGATATAAAATAAATTGGATATTAAATGTATTTGATGTAAAATAAATTTGATATTAAATGGATTTGATATAAAATAAATTGGCTATTAAAAGGGTGTGATATAAAATAAATTGGATATTAAAGGGATTTGATATAAAATAAATTGGATATTAAAGGGATTTGATGTAAAATAAATTGGATATTAAAGTAAATTGAATATAAAATAAATTGGATATTAAAGGGATTTGATGTAAAATAAATTGGATATTAAAGGGATTTGATATAAAATAAATTGGATATTAAAGGGATTTGATGTAAAATAAATTGGATATTAAAGGGATTTGATGTAAAATAAATTGGATATTAAAGTAAATTGAATATAAAATAAATTGGATATTAAAGTAAATTGAATATAAAATATTCAATTTTATATATAGAAGATATAGAAGAGATTTGATATAAAATAAATTGGATATAGAAAAATTGGATATAGAAGGGATTTGATATAAAATAAATTGGATATAGAAGGGATTTTCTCCAAAGCGGATTTAGGATAAAAATCATCGATTCGGAGCCAAACCCAGCCCCGAACCCCCAAACTCCCGGATCCGACCCCAAAACCGCCCCCAAATCCTCTCGGGGGGGGGAGGGGTCGCACGGGGGGGGGGGTAGGGTCGCACGGGGGGGGTGGGGCCGCACGGGGGGGGGGGGGAGGGGCCGCACGGGGGGGGGGAGGGGCCGCACGGGGGGGGGGGAGGGGCCGCACGGGGGGGGGGAGGGGCCGCACGGGGGGGGGGGTGGGGCCGCACGGGGGGGGGGGGAGGGGCCGCACGGGGGGGGGGGGAGGGGCCGCACGGGGGGGGGTGGAGCCGCCCCTCCCCCCCCCCCCCATCTCCGATTTCCCGCGGGGGGGGGGGGGCGTGGGGGGGGTGCGGAGCTGTCGCGACAGATCGCGATCCCTGCGGTGCCGGGGGGGGGAGGGGCCGTGGCGGTTTTGGGGACCCCCGGGGGGGGGTTTAATTTGGGGGGGGGTCCATGGGGAGCGTCTGGAAGCGGCTGCAGCGCGCGGGGAAGCGAGCGGCCAAGGTTCGCTTCGAGGCCACCCTGGAGGAGCTGCTGGTGGAGGGGGGGGGGCAGCTGGTGAGTGACCCCCCCCCCCCGGGACCCCCCCAAAAATCCCCCCGGACCCCCCCGACCCGCCGGGACCCCCCCAAAGTCCGTGGGAGTTCCAAGATCTTCCCGGATTCCCCCCAACTTTGTGGGATTCCCCCCAAAAAAACCAAGGGAACCCCCCCGGGACCCCCCCTCGGACACCCCAAATCCCTCCGGACCCCCCCGACCTCCCGGGACCCCCCCAAAGTCCGTGGGAGTTCCCAAATCTTCAGGAATTCCCCCCAAAATTGGTGGGATTCCCCCCCAAAAAAATCACGTGACCACCCCGGGACCCCCCCTCGGACACCCCCAAATCCCCCCGGACCCCCTCGACCCGCCGGGACCCCCCCAAAGTCCGTGGGAGTTCCCAAATTCGTGGAATTCCCCCCAAATAAACCCACAGGACCCCCCAAAAATTCGTGGGATTTCCCCCCCCCAAAAAATAAACCACGGGACCCCCCCGGACACCCCCAAATTCCCCCGGACCCCCCCGACCTCCCGGGACCCCCCCAAAGTCCGTGGGAGTTCCCAAATCTTCCAGAATTCCCCCCAAAATTCGTGGGATTCCCCCCCAAAAAACCAAGGGAACCCCCCCGGGACACCCCCAAATCCCCGGGACCCCCCCCAAAATGGGTGGAAACTCCCAAATCTTCCGGGATTTCCCCAAATTTGTGGGATTTTCCCCCCCCAAAAAAAAAAGGGAAACTCCCCGGGACACCCCCAAAATATCTGGGAATTCCCAAATCTTCTGGGATTCCCCCCCAAAATTCGTGGGACCCCCACCCCAAAAAAACCCCCACGGGACCCCCCCAATCTTCTTAGACCACCCCCAAAAAACCACAGGATCCCCCCCCCAAAAAAACCTCCGAGATCCTCGGACCCCCCAAAACCTCCCCGGACCCCCCCCAGGACCCCTCAAATCAACGACCCCCCCCCAAAATCCCTGGGGACCCCCCCCAGGACACCCCAAAATCCCCCCCGGGTTCATTTTGAGTTGAAATTGTCCATAAATGGGGGCGGGTTAAAAATAACCCCTAAGGGGGGGGGGGGGCGAACCCCCCCTGCCCATCCCTCCCCTCCCCTCCCCGGGGGTGTCCGGTTTCCCCCCCCCGCCCCAAATTTAGCGGCGACCCCCCCTCGGTGGGTGGGGGAGGGGAGGGGGCGCGTTCTGGGGGTCCCGAGGGGGGAATTTGGGGGGGGGCGTCAATTTGGGGGTCCTGGGGGGTTTTGGGGAGGGGGGGCGTCAATTTGGGGGTGTCGGAGTGGGGGGAGGGGGAGATTTAGGGGGTCAGTTTGGGGGTCCTGGGGATGGGGTGGGTTTGGGGAGGGGGGTTCGGTTTGGGGGGGTCGGTTTGGGGGTCCTGACCCCCCCCTCGACCCCCCTCCAGGACCCCCGACAGACTGACCGTGGTGTGGAGCCGGCGGCAGCGCAGGGTCTGCTCCAAGGTGGGGAGGGGTCCTGGGGGGGGTCCTGGGGGGGTTTCTGGGGGTCCCAGGGGGGATTTGGGGCGTCCTTGGAGGGGTTTGGTGGGTCCCGGGGGGGTTTATGGGGGTCTCCCGGGGGTTTGGGGTGTCTTGGGGGGGTTGAAGGGGTCCTAGGGGCTTTGGGGGGGTTTGGGGGTCTCCCGGTGGGGATTTGGGGGGTCCTGGAGGGGGGTTTCGGGGGTCTCGGGGGGGTTTTGGGGGGGTCCTGGGGGGTTTTGGGGGTCCCCAGGGGGTTAATGAGGGTGTCGGTGGGGTTTGGGCGGGTCTCGGGGGGATCTGGGGGGTCCTAGGGAGGATTTGGGGGGGTTTTGGGCGTCCTTGGGGGGGTTTTGAGGGGGTCCCGGTGGGGTTTGGGGGCTTTAGGGGGGTTCTGGGGGGGTTGGAGGGTTCCTGGATAGTTTGGGGGGTCCGGGAGGGGTTTGGGGGTGGTCCTGGTGGGGTTTGAGGGGGTCCTGGGGGTGTCCCGGGGGAATTTGGGGTGGACTCGGGGGGTTTTGGGGGCGTCTCTGATAGGGGTGGAGCCTCACAGGTGGGGAGTTGAGGGATCAGGGTTGGTTTGGGGGTCCCGGGGGGGTCAGGGATGGTTTGGGGGTCCCGAGGGTGTCAGGGATGATTTGGGGGTCCCGGGGGGGCTAAGGGATGGTTCGGGGGTCCCGGGGGGGGTCTCAGGGATGGTTCGGGGGTCCCGGGGGGGGCTCAGGGTTGGTTCGGGGGTCCCGGGCGGGGTTTGGGGGTCCCTGACGGGGGGTGCAGCCCCGCAGGTGGCAGCCGGGCATCCAGGACCCGCGGCGGGGGATGGTGGTCTGGGTGGTGCCCGAGACCCTCGAGGTGGTCGTGACCCTGTACCGGGTACGTGCGACCCCCCCGGACCCCCCGTGTGTCCCCAAACCCCTGTGACCCCCCCCGTGACCCCCCTGTGACCCCCCCCGTGACCCCCAGGACCCCCAGGCCGCCGCCTTCGATGACAAAACCTGGAACTTCCTCGTGGTCAACGTGAGGGGGGGACACCCCGAAAATGGGGAGGGGACCCCAAAAATGGGGCGGGGAACCCCAAAAATGGGGCGGGGCCACAACAGAAACAATGGGGGGGAAGCCGGGGGGGTCCTGGGTGTCCCCTGGGTCCCCTGGGTGGCATCGGGGTCCTCTGGGGGCCATTGGGTGACACTGGGGGGGTCGCTGGGTGGCACAGGGGTGACATCAGGGTCCCCCGGGGTGGGTGACACTGGGGTCCCTGGGTGTCCCTGGGTGTCTCTGGGGGTGACACTGAGGTCCCCACATGTCACTGGGGGTTCCTGGGTGACACTGGTGCCCCTGGATGTCCCCAGGTGTCCCCTGGGTGTCCTCTGGGTGTCCCCTGGGTGTCCCCCAGGTGTCCCGTGCCCCGAACCCACGGTGTCCCCTGGCTGTTCCCAGCTGTCCCCGGTGTCCCAGGTGTCACCAGCTGTCCCCTGGCTGTCCCCAATGTACCCGGGTGTCCCCAGCTGTCCCCCGTGTCCCCGCTGTCCCCGCTGTCCCCAGCTGTCCCCCGGTGTCCCAGTTGTCCCCGGTGTCTCCCAGCTGTCCCCGGTGTCCCCGCAGGAGTCGCGGGGCCGGCGCTCGGTGGTGGCCGCGGCCCCGCTGGATTTGGGGCGCCTGGCGGGGGTCGGGGACACCCCCCTGTCCCTGTCCCTGCGCCCCCGGACCCGCAAGGTGACAACGGCCACGCTGCGACTGCGGCTGCGCGGGCTCGTCCTGATGGAGGGACACCCCACGTACGGCACTGGGGGGACACTGGGGGACATCGGGGGGGACACTGGGGACACTGGGGGCATTGGGGGATTGGGGACATTGAGGGGACATTGGGGACACTGGGGGCATTGGGGGATTGGGGACATTGAGGGGACATTGGGGGATTGGGGACATTGAGGAGGCATTGGGGACATTGGGGGCATTGGGGGACATCGGGGAAATTGAGGGGACATTGGGGGACATGGGGGGGCATTGGGGACATTGGGAGCACTGGGGGCATTGGGGACATTGGGGACATTGAGGGGACATTGGGGACAGTGGGGACATTGGGGGATTGGGGACATAGGGGGCTTTGGGGGATTGGGGACATTGGGGGCATTGGGGACATTAGGGGCATTGGAGACATTGGGGGCATTGGGGGATTGGGGACATTGAGGGGACATTGAGGGAATGGGGACACTGGGGGGACATCGGGGGCACTGGGGGCATTGGGGGATTGGGGACACTGGGACCATAGAGGAGACATTGAGGGGACATTGGGGACATCAAGGAGGAGTGGGGGACATTGGGAACAGGGGGGACATCGAAGGGACATTGAGGACATTGGGGACACTGGGGGCATTGGGGACATTGAGGGAACACTGGGGGAATGGGGACACTGCGACCATTGAGGGGACATTGAGGGGACATTGGGGACATCAAGGAGGAGTGGGGACATTGAGGGGACATTGGGGGAATGGGGACATTGAGGAATTGGGGACATCAGGGACAGGGATGCTGCTGGGACATTGGGGACATCGTGGGGACATTGGGGAGAATGGGGACATCGAAGGGACATTGGGGACATTTGGTACATCATGGGGACATTGGGGACACTGGGGGGACATTGGGGAAATGGGGACATCAAAGGGACATTGGGGACACTGGGAGGACACAGTAACTTTGGGGTCACTGCGGGGGTGATCTTGGGGACACGGAGGGACTTTGGGGACATTGGTTGTCCATGGAGGATCCTGAGGCTCTTTTGGGACACTGGGGGGGTCCCCATTGGGGCTGGGGGGGGCCTTGGGGACCCCCTGGGGACCCCCTGGTGACACTGTCCCCCCCCCAGGGACGAGGACATGCAGAGTGTCACCAGCCTGAGCCCCCCCGGGGACGTGGCCGACCTGGGGGACTTCGAGAGTGACCCCGAGGATGAGGGGGGGGGCGCACAGGGCGGGGGGCGCCCCCCCCCGCGCCCCCGAGGTGGGTCCGCAGTGTGTCCCCCAATGTGTCCCCCAATGTGTCCCCAAGGTGTCACCCAGTGTATCCCCAATGTGTCCCCAATGTGTCCCCAGTGTGTCCCCCAAGGTGTCCCCAAGGTGTCCCCAATGTGTCCCCAATGTGTCCCCAAGGTGTCCCCAATGTGTCCCCAGTGTGTCCCCAATGTGTCCCCAAGGTGTCCCCCAATGTGTCCCCAGTGTGTCCCCAGTGTGTCCCCAAGGTGTCCCCAGGTGTCCCCCAATGTCCCCAACCCCCCCCCGCTGTCACCCCCAATGCCGGGGGTGTCCCTGGATTGGTGGGGGGTCCCTGACCGGCCTCTCCCCCCCAGCGCCCCCCCCAAATTTGGGGACACGGAGGGACCCCCCAGAGACCCCAGAGACCCCCCCCGAAATCAGCGCGGTGAGTGGGGGGGGCGGGGGACCCCTGAATTTGGGGGGGGGGGGGGATTTGGGGACCCCCTGAATGG
>JANCRA010000358.1:0-56866 GCA_024362935.1 Setophaga petechia
AAAAGGGACAGAGCGAAGGTGACCAAGGGGGTGGCACAAACATTTCACACCATGGTTCAAGGGACAGAGCAGAGGTGACTGAGGGGGTGGCACAAACATTTCACAGCAGGGCTAAAAGGGACAGAGCAAAGGTGACCAAGAGGGTGACATAAACATTTCACAGCAGAGCAAAGGTGAGCACGGGGGTGACACAAACATTTCACAGCAGGTGACCAAGGGGGTGACACAAACATTTCACAACAGGCACAAGGGGACAGAGCAAAGGTGACCAAGGGGGTGGCACAAACATTTCACAGCAGGTGACCAAGGGGGTGACACAAATATTGCACAGCAGGCAGAAAGGACAGAGCAAAGGTGAGCAGGGGGTGGCACAAACATTTCACAACAGGGCTAAAAGGGACAGAGCAAAAGTGAGCACAGGGGTGACACAAACATTTCACAACAAGCAGAAAGGACAGAGCAAAAGTGAGCACGGAGGTGACACAAATATTTCACAGCAGGGCTAAAAGGACAGAGCAAAGGTGAGCACGGAGGTGACACAAACATTTCACAGCAGAGCTAAAAGGGACAAAGCAAAGGTGAGCACGGGGTGACACAAACATTTCACAGCAGGTGACCAAGGGGGTGACACAAACATTCCACACCATGGTTCAAGGACAGAGCAAAGGTGAGCACGGGGGTGACACAAACATTTCCCAGCAGAGCAAAGGTGAGCACGGGGAGATGCTGGGCAGGAATTGGGGTGGCAGGTCAGGGAGGAGGCCGGAAGGTCGGAGCTCTCAATTTCAAATTCTCTTTCAGACTTTAAAAGCCTAATGGGGGTGAAGTTGCCTGCCAGGGTCACCAAGGGTGTTTATCACTAATTAAACACCAAACTCTGCAGGGCAGCCTGGCTTTGGGTGTACCTGAAACTCAATTTTTTTTCCCTTTTCCAGCGTTGTGGATGAAATTCCCCCAGGGTGCTCTGCTGGAGTTGGGTCTCTGTTTAAGTTTTCAGTCTCTTTTTATCTTTCCAGGGGCAAGAGGTGACATAAAATGTATATAAAAAAATAAAAGGTATATAAAGAAATGTGTGTAAAATGTATAAAATAATAAATATATAAAAATGAATATAAAATGTGTATAAAATATATAAAGTAATAAATATACAAAAATGAGTATGAAATGTGCATAAAATGTATAGAAAATGTATATAAATAAATGTGTATAAAGTGTATATAAAAAATAAATAAATAAATAAAAATATATATATAAACCTGTATGGAATGTGTATAGAATGTATAGAAATGTATATAAATAAATGTGTATAAAGTGTACAGAAATAATAAATAAATAAATATAAATATAGATGTATGGAATGTGTATAAAATGTATATAAAATTTATATAAATAAAGGTGTACAAAAGTGTATAAAATTCCCCCAGAGTGCTCTGCTGGAGTTGGGTCTCTGTTATGTTTCCAGTCTCTTTTTTATGTTTCCAGGGGCCAGAGGAGACATTTTTCCCTTTAAAGGCAGCTCCAGCCCTGCTTGTAACAGATCCATGAAAACCTGAGGGAATCTCTGGGATCTGGAGATGCTTTTCAGGAATCAAACATCCACACCCCAGGAACAAATCACTGCTGGAAAAAATATTTTAAATTTTTGACTTTTCGAGCCTTTGAAGATTTCCACCTGTGCCTTGCTGGCTTTTTGTTCAGCTGTACCTGGAGTTAATTTTTCTCTTCTGTAAATTATTCCCAAAAATAAAGGGTTTTTGGGGGTTTTGGAGGTTCAGAATGAATTTGGTTGCCCATCTGCTCCCCAATCCCCAGGCTTCCTGAGAGTGCTGAGAGCAGGAAATCCAAATCCCTGCTTGGAGACAACCTCCTCCTCAAAATTAGGAAGTTTTTTTGCAAAATGTCTGAATTGTGGCCACATTTCAGGAGTGAGAGGTGACCTTGAGAGGGGGCAGGATGCAGAACTCTCTGCCCCGAGAATCTGAACTCAGAAACTCCACCCAAGGTGTCACCTGGAGGGATGGGAAATGATCATCCAAGCAGATTTACAACAAACAAATGCCCAGCAATTAAATATTATGGTTGTGCATGATTCCATTTATTGGCTTTAAATAACCAGGTGAGGGTTTTGGGGAAGAGGGCAGATGTTCCATCATCATCTCATTATTTGTAGCTGAGACACCCTGGGACAAATTCTGTTCTCCTCCATCCAATAAATCCTGCTGCTTTGAATTTCTGTTTTATCAACAGGGGAGCTTCACCCCAGCCCTGGAGTGGGGTGGGACAGCCCAGCTTGAGTTTAAATGACTTTTATAGGGGAAAAACTCTTCAAAAACCTCTTCAGCTGCTGCAGCTGCAGAGGAAGTGCCAGGACAGCCTGGATTTATAACTTCTTGCACTCCTGCGTGTTTATATCTCTGTATTCCCACCCTCACTGCATGCAGGAAGGGAGACTTGGATCAAACCACCACAAATCCAAGGATTTTTGCACATTCCAAGGGTCAGGGCAGCCTTGGGCAGAATTGAGCCCATTTTCAATGTGGGAGCTCAGAAATCTCTGGGTTTTCCCACAGCAATAATATTCAGAGTTAAATTCCATGGAGGAAACATCTTTCCCCCTTGGAAAATTGCTTACAAACAATCAAAAATCTGCAACGGGGAATTGTAAAAGACTGTCTTTAATACTGGGAAAACAACAGGAAAAAATGAAGTTTGAGCTGTTTGCTCATCAGCTAATTGTGGTTTAAAACTTTTGTTTTAGTGCCTGTTTACACTAAAATTGCAGGAGGAGAAAGAGTTCCTTAAATACAGGTTGCTATGGAATTTTTTGTGTGAGGAACAAGCAAATCAAAGTGATTGAGGGGGCAGAAAATCCGTGTGAGACAGGGGAGCAAAGAGGCAACAAACTGAGGCTGGTGTGTTCCTGCACAGGGGAAAAAATAACAGAGACAGGAATAAAAATAGTCTGAGATGCTCTTTGTGCCCAGCCCATCCCCAGCCTCACAAAATATCCCAGCTCTGGGAGGTGGGAAATGCCACTTTGTGCTGTCTGGAGCAACTTCATTGTGCTTTGGGTAAAAAATGTTTATTTCAAATGCAATACCTGCTTGTGAGCCTTCAAACACAATGCACAGAGCTGCATTATTAAACTCAGAACTCCCTAATATCTCACTGGATAAACTTTCTGTAGCTTAGGGAGTTATTCTAGATAAGATTAATACACAGACCATTGTTCTATTTGTCCTTGCTTTTCTACTTTTTAAATAATTTTTCTGCTGACCAACCTCATGGCTGCTGCTCAGCTCCAATCACAGTTCTGCTGTCTCTGGGGCCTTTTGCAGCTTTCCCAAAACCCTCTGATTTTGTGGATTCCCACACATCCCACAGGTGATAACAGCTCCACAGGATCCTTGGGTGTCTTGGTTTGGAAAGCCAGGTGAGTGCTGAGGAAGGCAGGAGCCTCCCCTGAAATAGGAAATATAAACCTTCCCCTCTCCAAATTGCTGTAAATTTTAAATTAAGGGGCTCTCAGGCAAAAAATATGGGAGCAGAAAATAACAGTTCTTTAATAGGGAAGAAAATAAAAGGATAAAATAAACAATGCAGTGAACTAAACCAACAGTGCCAGAGTCAGAACCCAGCCTGACACCCTGTGGGTCAGGCTGTTGGCAGCAGTGCCATTGGAATTGTGGCTCAGCCCTCCTGCAGGGTCAGGGCTGGTTCTGCTGGAGCAGGGATCCTGGAGAAGGGGGGAGTCTCCTCTGGAGACCCAGGGGCAGAGGCAGCTGCTGCTTCTCTGGGGAATCCAGTGGAGAAGCCATGCTGGTGTTCCAGAATCTCCAGATTCTATCCAGGTAGGAATGCTTGGCTGGTGTTCCAGAATCTCAGATTCTATCCAGGTAGGAATGCTTGGCTGGTGTTCCAGAATCCCCAGATTCTATCCAGGCAGGAATGCTTGGCTGGTGTTCCAGAGTCTCCAGATTCTATCCAGGTAGGAATGCTTGGCTGGTGTTCCAGAATTTCCAGATTCTATCCAGGTAGGAATGCTTGGCTGGTGTTCCAGAATCTCAGATTCTATCCAGGCAGGAATGCTTGGCTCCTCCCTCTGGGCTCACATCTCCCAATGGGATGCTGTGGTTCTTATCAGCCATGCAGGGACATTCAGTGGCCTCTTATCAGAGAGGAGTGGTTGTGATCACTCGGAGAGAGATAAGGAGAGCTGCCCACCTGACAAAAGCCACACGTGTGGTAATGAACACATCCTGCCTTGCAGTCTGGGACATTGGGAGAGCATTTCCTGCCAGCCAAGGTGCCCGGGGTCAATTAATCCTTGAGGGCAGCCAGGATTGATCCTGAGCTGCTGTAAATTGGCTCAGGCAGCTTGAAAGGGCTCAGCTTTACTCACACACCACGGGAGGATTAATCCTCTCTCTGCTCAGATCTGGGTATCTTCAATTAGCATAGACAAGTTCCTTATCAAAGGAGGGATATTAATTATTCAGTGGATAACAGGGTGTGTTTCCAAGAGGAGATGTTCAGTGGTTTTCAGGTGGGAGCTGGAGCAGCACAGATCCTCTACAAGTCACACAGGTTAATTTTTCCCCTAATTGCCTTTGGCCTGTCCCTCTTTCCCTGCCCCATGGATACAGAGCGTGGCTCGTGTCACAACCTCTGATTATGATGGGAAATTATCTCTTGCTCTCTTCAGGAAAAACGTCTTTCCCCATGCTGAATCAAAATCAAATTAATCCACTGCAGTCCTGCTGTAAACAAAGAGAAGCATTTATTTCAGGAAAGCTGAGACCAGAAGGTTCCCAGGTTTCCCAACCCATTTTTGAAGCTCAAAGTTGGGCAAATAATGTGAAAAATCGACAGGAGCAGAGTTTAGAGCCTGATTTCTTTAGAGAGGAAATGGTCTGAGGAGTATCACAGAATTCCAGGTTGGTTTTGGGTTGGAAAGGACCTTAAAGCCCATCCAGTGCCACCCCTGCCATGGGTGGGACACCTCCCACTGTCCCAGGGTGCCCAAACCCATCCAACCCAGCCTTGGGCACTGCCAGGGATGTGCAATCCACAATTCTCCATGTGGAAATGGGACGTGGGACACGTGGCAGTGGGACATGTGTGACAATGGGACACGTGTGCCATGTGGCAGTGGGACATGGGACACGTGTGTACCATGTGGAAATGGGCCATGTGGAATGGAACACGTGTGACAATGGGACATGTGTGCCATGTGGCAGTGGGACATGGGACATGTGGGAGTGGGACGTGTGTGTACCATGTGGAAATGGGCCATGTGGCAATGGGACACGTGTGGCAATGGGACATGTGTGCCACATGACAGCGGAACACGTGTGCCATGTGGCAGTGGGGCATGGGACACGTGGGAGTGGGACATGTGTGACAATGGGAAATGTGTGCCACGTGGCAGTAGGACATGTGTGGCAATGGGACACGTGTGGCAATGGGACATGTGTACCACGTGGCAATGGGACACGTGTGGCAATGGGACATGTGTGCCATGTGGCAGTGGGACACGTGTGGCAATGGGACACGTGTGGCAATGGGACATGTGTGACAATGGGACACGTGTGGCAATGGGACACGTGTGGCAATGGGACATGTGGGAGTGGGACACGTGTGGCAATGGGACACGTGTGTCACGTGGCAGTGGGACACGTGTGGCAATGGGACACGTGTGGCAATGGGACATGTGTGGCAATGGGACACGTGTGGCAATGGGACACGTGTGCCACGTGGCAGTGGGACACGTGTGGCAATGGGACACGTGTGTCACGTGGCAGTGGGACACGTGTGGCAATGGAGCATCCCCTGCCTTGGGAAGCTGCAGACTCGTTTCCTTTACTCTTCCTTGCTCCTTATCCTGTTCAACCCCAGCTCCTCGCTGTCCTGGGAATTCCCAATCCCCCTCCTCAGGTCTGCAGCACAAACGGGTCCCAAGGATTTGAATTTCAGGGGGAGCTGCCAGGTGAGGCACAGCCTGGGCTCTCAGACAAAAAGCAATGGCAGATTTAGGATTCAATTGCTCCTTAAGATGTTCTTGCTCTGCATTTAAATCTTCTCATCCTCTGGATCCCTTCTTCCTGTCCTTCCCATTCCCATTACTGAGATGAAATTCAAATGATCCCAAAATCAATACAGGGACTTGTCTGCTGCTTTCCAGTTATTTTCAATCACACTGCCCCACTCCAACTCTTCCCAACTTGTCCTTCCCAGGTAATTCTCCCTCTCTCAGATGCAGCCGAATAACAAAATATAATATATTTTACATATGAACCCATCTAAATGTATTTATGCTCTAATAATACTTGAAAATAAAACTCAGCCACTCTCTGCTTTAATCCTCACCCTTTCCTTGCTGATAATTTCCCATATTTGAGGGGGGAAAAAGCAAAAAAAAAAAACCCCAAATCTCAGCACCTTGAGGGGAGGAAAAATTTCTATTTCATGCTTTCTTAATAGATTTCAAATTCATGGGAATGACAGGGTGGATCAGTAAAGTGGGCTAGTGAGGTTTGTATTTATAGAAGAACTTAATCTTTAGAAGTTAAATCTCCTTGCAGTGGATGGTTTCTTTTCAGAGCAGGTGACACAATGGCTCTGAGACCTCACCAGGAAATATCTGATCCCAGAGTCGCCCAGAGACACCTGGAGCACATCTAAGAACCTGCAAGAAGTGTTTGATTGCAGATAAAACCTTATCTCAGCAACCTGCTCTGGTAGAAAATGTCCCTTGGAACCCCAGGGGGCGAATCTGCTGAAAAAGGGGGAAAATCTTTGATCCCAAAATGTCATTTTTTTTCCCCCTGATTTCTTTGGCTCAGACATGTGACAAGCTGGGCTGTTGGTGAATAAATAACACAAATAACATTTCTGATGGATGGGATGGCAGCCCCTGGCTGTCAGCAGGAGCATCCTGGGCGTGCAGGCACAGCTGGGTTTGGACATTTGGCTCTTTTATTCTCTCCAGGCAATCAGGAGCCAGCACTGCACTGCCTGGCACAGAGCCCAAGGGATTATTTCTCCTTCATGACGTTGGCATGGATTTATTCCCTCTCAAGGTTATATTCTGTTTGTGTGGGCAGTTTTTTTACTGAGACACAGTCCATGAGAAAAGTAATGTGAGAAAGAGCATCTAAGAAAACAGCAGCTGCCTAATCCAAGGACATGGTTTCTTTGAGCAAGAAGTTGCTTTGTAAATTATGTGATAACAGGAGGTAAAAAAGAAGCCACAAACATCTTGAGAAAGGTGTGACTGACTTTTATAGCTGACCAATAGTGAGCTTTAGTTTTGCAATATGCATGAGCCTTATTACTGTGATTATAAAAGTAATTCTGTTAATCAATAAAGCTGAGATTTGTCTGCATTAGAGGATGAGCAAGTCTCCCATCCACCTCGTCATGTTTGCACTGATTTTATTGGCTCTGCACAGCACTGAGGTTGGACACTTCTATGAGCACGCTGATTTTTGGGGATATTTTTATGTCAGTGATTGGTAGGGACCTGTTTTTCCTTCCTCTTTGATTTGCATCTTATCAATTCCACGCTGCTTTTTAAAGAATGGGACAAAGAGCAGAGTTTGCACAGTGGACACTCGTAGTAAACTTTGAAAATTCCCATCATTTTCCCACCAAAAATGGATTTTCTGGAGTTTATTCCTGACAAGGTAGACGGGAGACTTGCTCATCCTCTAATGCAGACAAATCTCAGCTGATTAACAGAATTACTTTTATAATCACAGTAATAAGGCTCATGCATATTGCAAAACTAAAGCTCACCATTGGTCAGCTATAAAAGTCAGTCACACCTATTCTCAAGATATTTGTGGCTTCTTTTTTACCTCCTGTTATCACATAATTTACAAAACAACTTTTTGCTCAAAGAAACCATGGCCTTGAATTAGGCAGCTGCTGTTTTCTTAGATGCTCTTTCTCACATTACTTTTCCCATGGACGGTGTCTCAGTAAAAAACTGCCCACATATTCCAGAGTCAACCATCCTGGAGGAAGCCAAAGTTTCTGAACTCCCTTCCCTCATCCCCAGAGGGTGACAGGAGCAGGGATTGTGCCCTGGATGAAGGAATTTGGCATCAAGGAGCAAAAACTCCTCCTCTAAACCATGCCCAGCCCCTCACTCAGAGCATTCCCATTCCCAGCACATCCCTTTCCCTCCCCAGGTCAGGGGGATGCTGAAAAATTCCCTTCTCTGTTAATGAGGGCATGGGGAGTTCAGTGCAGGATTTATGGCTCCTGTTTTAAAGCCTTGGAAAGGATGTTCCCTCCTTGATCACCAAATGGGTTTGATGGAAAACCTCCAGGAAGGTTTTTCCTTACGTTGCTGATGAACCAGAGAGCTCCAAATGCTGAGCCACGAGTGGAAACAGCAGCAGGGCCAGGGAGATTTTCATGCCAAAAGCCCAGAAATTAAACAAATTATGAAACTTTAAGGAATTAAATAACAACTGAGAATGAACTTTTCTTTTTTTTTTTTTAATCCTGAGGTGTTATTGCTGCTCAAAATGCTGAAAAACAACCAGCCAGTTTTATTTGTAGAATGATCTGGTGCATATTTGGAAACAGGACAGGCAAGAAAATTGCTATTTCTTTGTCAGCCACTCCCTCAGCCACAGAGAAGATCAAACAGCGTCTGCTTTAATTACATGGAAGACCAGAGGCAGCTCCAAGCCATCAAGTGATGCTATTTTTTAACAAATATTTACAGCAAAGCTGTAAAAATCAGCTCAGCCTTTTCAGCACAGAGCGAGCAACGAGGAAAATCTGAGTTTGGGCTCCTCTGGGGGGTTTGTGAGGGGGTCTGGGATGAGGTGAGAGATGAGGAATCTGAGAACCTTCAACTTCTCAGAAAGATGATTTTATTATTCTATTCTATTCTATTCTATTCTATTCTATTTTCTATTCTATTCTATTCTATTTTCTTTTCTATTCTATTCTATTCTATTCTATTCTATTCTACCATATTATATTGTATTGTGTTATGTTACATTGTATTATATTGTATTACATTCTATCATATCATATCAATTATATTATATTACATTATATTATATTACAAAACATTCTATTACATTATATTACATTATATTACAATATATTAATTATACTATATTATATCATATTATATTATATCATATTATACCATATAATGCCATATAATACAATATAATATAATATAATAATATTAATATAATATAATATAATATATATAATATAATATAATATAATATACCATATAATATAATATAATATAATATAATATAATATAATATAATATAATGTAATATAATATAATGTAATATAATATAATATAATATAATATAATATAATATAATATAATACAATATATATAATATATGTAATATAATATAATATAATATAATATAATATAATATAATATAATATAATATAATATAATATAATATAATATAATACAATATAATATAATAGAATGTAACATACATTACATTACATTACATCATATATTACATTACATTATATTATATTGTTTGCCATACTAAAACTACACTACAGAAAGAGCAAAGATGCATCAGAAAGCTTCACAAGAATTAAAAAATAAAAATTTGTCACTGACTCAGAGAGCCTGACACAGCTGGGCTGTGATTGGCCATTAATTAAAAACAATTCACACGGAACCAATCAATCAATCAATCAATCAATCACTTGTTGTATAAACAATGTCCAACCACATTCCAAAGCAGCAAAACACAGGAGAAATAAATCAGATAATTATGGTTTTGCTTTTTCTCTGAGGCTTCTCAGCTTCCCAGGAGAAGAAATCCTGGGCAAAGAGGATTTTTTAAGGAAAAAAATGGAAGAACCTTGAAGAGAAGGAAAAACCTTCTTTAAAAATAGGGAAAAGCCCAGATTGGTTTGATTTCTGCTGTCAAACTGCATCCTGGGTTTTAGCCAGCATTCCCTGGATTCTGACCTCTAAAAATCCCAAATTTTTGTTGTCTAGCAAACAACTTTTTAACCATTATTGTCTTTGCTCTGCCAGAGAATATCAAGTGTTATTTTTAAAAGAATAAGAATATTCAGAGGGGTTTTTTTTGCCATATAAGGAGGAAAAATCCCAGATAAAATGGCCTTGGCTGAGTAATTAATACCTTCCATCACCTGTGACAGCCAGGATTGACAGGCAGGAGATAAAGTCAAGGATGCCAGAGGGAAAAAGGCAATTTTTATTAATTTTTAAATTTTTTAACATCTTTAATGTCTGTTAAAAGACAGGATTCAAAATCAGAGTCCAGGAGCTTGGAGCAATCCGCAGTGGAAACAAGGAGAGCAAATTAAATAGGGAAAAATTATAGAAATAGGGAAAAAAATAATAGAGATGGGAAAATAAAATATTGAAATAGGAAATGAAATTAGAGAAATAGGAAAAAATAATAGAGATGGGAAAAGAAAGTCTTGAAATAGGAAATAAAATTTGAAAAATAGGAAAAAATAATAGAAATAGGAAAAGAAATTTTTGAAATAGGAAATAAAATTTGAGAAACAGGAAAAATATTTAAATATGAAATTTTATTTTATTTTTATTTCTTTTATATTTACTTTATTTTATTTTATTTTATTTTATTCTATTTTATTTTATTTTATTTTATTTTATTTTATTTTACTTAATTTATTTTCTTGTAATTTATTTCCTTTTATTTTTATATTTTTATTTTATTTCCTTTGATTTTTATGTTATTATTTTGTTTTATTTTATTTTTATGTTACTATTTCATATCTATTTTATTTTTGTTCATGTTATAAACATTTGTTATTATTTCAAATTATAAATACAGAAAATATTATTTGTAAAATATTTTTAATATATTATACATATTATATATTTATTTATATATTTATACATTTATATAAATAATTTATATATATTTTTATATATTTATATATTTTTACATATTATATTTATATATTATATTTATATATTAATATATATATATATATATATATATATATATATATATAAAATGAATATAATACTTCATTTGATTTCCATTTCCAGGCGTGTCAAAAGGGATTTTCATCCTCATCAAAAGGATAAAAAATGCTCAGAGTTGGAAATAATGCTGGGCAAAAATAACAACAAAAATTAAAATGAAGTTGTTCAGGAGTCCCTTCAAAAAAAATCCTCTGGAAATGTTTCGGGCTCTTTGTATTGATAAATTCTGGATATTGAAATATGGCTCAGGGGGAAATGGGAGGGTTGGAATTTCTGTCACTTTTGGGTTGAAAAAACAGAATTAGCATCATCTGAGTCATTCATTAGTGAAAATCTTCCCTTAAAAAACTGTTCATCAAAAAATTAACCCAAAATATTTACCATATCCAGAGAAACCAGCCCATTTTAAACTGTTTGATCAAAAAATTACCCCAAAATATTCACCATATCCAGAGAAACCAGCCCATGTTTAACTGCTCCATCAAAAAATTAACCCCAAAATATTCACCATATCCAGAGAAACCGGCTCATTTTAAACTGTTTGATCAAAAAATTACCCCAAAATATTCCCCATATCCAGAGAAACCAGCTCATTTTAAACTGTTCCATCAAAAAAATAAACCCAGAATATTCACCATATCCAGAGAAACCAGCTCATTTTAAACTGTTCCATCAAAAAATAAACCCAGAATATTCACCATATCCAGAGAAACCAGCCCATGTAAACTGTTCCATCCAAAAAAATAAACCCAGAATATTCACCATATCCAGAGAAACCAGCCCATGTTAAACTGTCCCATCAAAAAATAAACCCAGAATATTCACCATATCAGAAAAACCAGCTCATTTTAAACTGGTTTTATATCATGTTGGAGTTCAGGGTTTTCCATTTGTTTTCCTTTCTCCCATGGAATTTCCTCCCACTTTCCCATCTCCCTGGGCTGGTTTCTGCTCTGCTCTGACCTCAGTCACGTTGTTAATTAATCTCATGTTGTTAATGAAGTTTATAATCATAAAAACACAAAATCATTTAACCCTGGAATGGTTTGGGTTGGAGGATCTCAAATCCCACCCAGTGCCATGGCAGGGACACCTCCCAAAATCCCAGGGTGCAAAAATCCTCTGGAAATATTTCAGGTTCTTTATATTGATAAATCCTGGATATTGAAATATGGATCAGGGGGAAATGGGAGTGAAACCAGCCCATGTTTATCTGGTTTTTATATCATGTTGGAGTTCAGGATTTTCCCTTTTTTCCTTTCTCTCATGGAATTTCCTCCCACTTCCCCATCTCACTGGGCTGGTTTCTGCTCTGCTCTGACCTTGTTCATAAAGCTCTTCTCCTCCTTTCATGGGAGGGTTTTTTTTTTAATGCCAGGACTATTTTTAAATCATAAAAACACAAAATCATTGAACCCTGGAGTGGTTTGGGTTGGAAGGATCTCAAATCCCACCCGGTGCCATGGCAGGGACACCTCCCACTGTCCCGGGGTGCAAAAAATCTCTTGGGTTCTTTATATTGATAAATCCTGGATATTGAAATATGGATCAGGGGGAAATGGGAGTGAAACCAGCCCATGTTAAACTGGTTTTTATATCATGTTGGAATTCAGGGTTTTTCCTTTTGTTTTCCTTTCTCTCGTGGAATTTCCTTCCCCTTCCCCATCTCACTGGGCTGGTTTCTGTTCTATTCTGACCTCAGTCAGGTTGTTCATAAAGCTCTTTCTCCTCCTTTCATAGGAGGGGTTTTTTTTAATGCCAGGACTATTTTAAATCATAAAAACACAAAATCATTGAACCCTGGAATGGTTTAGGTTGGAGGATCTCAAATTCCACCCCTGCCATGGCAGGGGACGCCTCCCAAAATCGCAGGGTGCAAAAATCCTCTGGAAATGTATCAGGTTCTTTGTATTGATAAATCCTGGATATTGAAATATGGATCAGAGGGGAAATGGGAGTGAAACCAGCCCATGTTAAACTGGTTTTTATATCATGTTGGAGTTCAGGATTTTTCCCTTTTTTCCTTTCTCTCATGGAATTTCCTCCACTTCCCATCTCACTTTGGGGCTTTCTGCTCTGCTCTGACCTTGTTCATAAAGCTCTTTCTCCTCCTTTCATGGGAGGGTTTTTTTTTTAATGCCAGGACTATTTTTAAATCATAAAAACACAAAATCATTGAACCCTGAATGGTTTGGGGTGGGAAGGATCTCAAATCCCACCCCTGCCATGGCAGGGACACCTCCCACTGTCCCAGGCTGCTCCAGCCTGGCTTTGGACAATTCCAGGGATCCAAGGACACTAAAAATCCTTCCAGCAGAAGTTTTCCCTTATTCCATTTTATTTTTAAGTTGTGGAAGAGCTTCTGTAAATGATTTTGGGTGCTGAAAATAAATCCAGAGACTCGTGGCAGCACTGCTGGGAAGATCCACAGGAAATCTCCCTTTGTTCTACATTCTCTTTTCAGTGGAAATTTTATTTCCATCACCCATCCAATTGTAATAATAATAATAATCTGGATTCTAATTTCTCTAATAATCTGGATTATTTGATTTCCACCCCTCCTCCAGACTGCTGGATAGAAGGGAGGGGGAAAAAAGAACCTTTAACTGAATCCAAGGCCAGAATTTATTTAATGCTCTCCTTAATACCAGCCTAGCAGTGTGGGAGGCCTCAGTAATTCTTTTTAAACTGTCAGTTAACAAGAATTATCCTGTAAACAAACAAATCCTTGTGTGAACAGGCTCTTTTGATACTTGGAATGAGGCTGAACGTGCTCTGAGGAACTTCTGAATTCTGATGTTTTAATCAAAGCCTGGGAGCAGCTCCCAGGCACCTCCCCACAGGCCTTTATTCTTCAATTCTTTATTAAAAACCAGAATTTTATTAAAACCTGAGGGGATCAGGCTTTATTGTGCCTGCAGACTTCCCCATCCACTGCTCTCTGTGAAGGAATTAATCCTCAACTTGCCTGGGAGGTTTGGAGAGCTCCCCTTCCTCCAGCTGCTTTTTATTCCAATGAAAGAGCTGGGATCAGTTAAATCTGTGTGGATAGGTCGAGAAATTTATAGAGAAATTTTAAAATGAAAAAATATTTATATTAATTTATTTTTTTTAAATTTAATTTAAAGGAAAAATTATCAAAGGGGAATAAGTCCATATTCCACCTCAGGCCTCTCCATTCCTGCCTGGGAAGATTCTCTGGCTGGGCAGATCAGGGCTAATATGACAATTTCTGTGTTCTTAAGGGGGAAAAAAATAAAATGCAGTGCAATAACACACCCGGGGGAAAGATCTAGAAAAATCCAAGAATTAAAGCAAACCCATAAAAAGGGCAATAAATTCATTTTCCCCTCCTGCGTTGCAATAGGGTTTTATGGGCAACATTAAAACTGCAACGTGAGTTATCCTTGCAGGAGTTACTTGAAAATATTTGGGGCTGAAATCCACCAATCCTGGGAGTGAACCCACTTTATATCCCCCTAATTGCATTCATCATCCACTCATTTCAACCAGCAGAGGCATTATTTAGATGTATGCTGGATGTTCTGGCTAAAATAAATTGAAATAAAAATATAATGCAGAGCTGGAAAATATACTCTGTGCAAAGTAGTGCATCTCAGTGACAAGTACTTAAAAAAAAAGAGGCAAAAAGTAATAAAAATTACTGCTAGAAAAATCGAAATGTTCCATTCCTGGATTTTATGGGGGTAATAAAAAATGAAAAAGAAGCTCTAGTTAAGCTGGCCTGATGAAGTGATATACAGCCAGAAAGGCAGGCAAGGTTGTGTGGAAACAGATTTAAAATTGATATATATCAAATACAATAATTCTGGTGCATATTAAATAGAGTCTGCATGGGGTGTTCGTGTAGACTTGCACCAGATGATTGTAAATTAAATTAAAAAAAAACAATGACCCCAAATGCTGCTGTATTTATTCTGTATTTATTTTATTCCCCATCTTCTGACTAAAATCCAGAGCTCCAGAACTCCAGTTTTTGGTTATTTCTCCTCTTTCACCCACACTAAATAAATCCTAATTATGAGATAAGCTCATCCTAAGAGTGGTGACAGAGCAGGATGGAGTCAATAAGAGAAGTTAGCAATGAGTTAAATGGCCCCAAACGCTGCTGGATTTATTCTGTATTTATTTCATTCCTCATCTTCTGACTAAAATCCAGAGCTCCAGAACTCCACTTTTTGGTTATTTCTCCCCTTTCACCCACTTAAAATGCATCCTAATTGTGAGATAAGTTCATCCTGAGAGTGTAACAGTGGTGACAGAGCAGGGTCAGTAACAAGTTAACGATGAGTTAAATGACCCCAAACGCTGCTGGATTTATTCCGTATTTATTTTATTCCCCATCTTCTGACTAAAATCCAGAGCTCCAGAACTCCAGTTTTTGGTTATTTCTCCTTTTTCACCCACTTAAAACACCTCCTAATTTTCAGATAAGCTCATCCTAAGCGTGGTGCAGAGCAGGATAGAGTCAGTAACAGAAGTTAGCAATGAGTTAAATGACCCCAAACGCTGCTGGATTTATTCTGTATTTATTTTATTCCCCATCTTCTGACTGGAGTCCAGAGCTCCAGAACTCCACTTTTGGGTTATTTCTCCTTTTTCACCCACATAAAGTAAATCCTAATTGTCAGATAAGTTCATCCTGAGAGTGTAACAGTGGTGACAGAGCAGCGTCAGTAACAAGTTAGCAATGAGTTAAATGGCCCCAAATGCTGCTGGATTTATTCTGTATTTATTTCATTTCCCATCTTCTGACTGGAGTCCAGAGCTCCAGAACTCCAGTTTTGGGTTATTTCTCCTTTTTCACCCACATTAAATAAATCCTAATTGTCAGATAAGTTCATCCTGAGAGTGTAACAGTGGTGACAGAGCAGCGTCAGTAACAAGTTAGCAATGAGTTAAATGGCCCCAAATGCTGCTGGATTTATTCTGGATTTATTCCATTCCTCACCTTCTGACTGGAGTCCAGAGCTCCAGAGCTCCAGTTTTTGGTTATTTCTCCTCTTTCCCCCACATTAAAAAAATCCTAATTTTCAGATAAGCTCATCCTAAGAGTGGTGACAGAACAGGATAGAGTCAGTAAGGGAAGTTAGCAATGAGTGAAATGACCCCAAACGCTGCTGGATTTATTCTGTATTTATTCCATCCCCATCACCAGCAATTACAAATGCTAACAAGAGACTCCTTTGACCTTTAGAATAACTGACACTGTCTTGTGCAAGCTGAGCAGAGCAGGCTCCCCAAGAACACAGGCAGGGGAAGGAGAGTCAAGAGCTGTAATTAGCTGCATAATTATCTTCCAAAATAAATCGTGCACTCTTCACCTCCGTGGCAGAGCGGGGTCGTTGGGGGCCCTGTCACCGTCTGCCACCTCTGCTCTGTCACCAGGGGCTGACAAGGGAGCACAAACACCTCGGGTCCATCACGGGATGTGCTCATCCCCACTCCTGGATTTCTGTCCTGGATTTTGGGGCTGCTGGGGTTTTTGAGGAGGAGGAGGAGGAGGAGGAAGGTCACTGACATCAGAACCAGCAGGGATGAGGAGCTCTCCTCTCTCCAGGAGCACAGGCTGGTGCTCTGATGATTGCTGTGTGTTAAATTCTGTTTTGTTTTTTCCTTCACTCAATGACAAAACTCTGCTGGAGTCAGGGTTTTACTGCGAGCTCCACTCAGGGGAACAAAATCAACACAAAGAGAGAGAAAGGGAAGGGAAGGGAAGGGAAGGGAAGGGAAGGGAAGGGAAGGGAAGGGAAGGGAAGGGAAGGGAAGGGAAGGGAAGGGAAGGGAAGGGAAGGGAAGGGAAGGGAAGGGAAGGGAAGGGAAGGGAAGGGAAGGGAAGGGAAGGGAAGGGAAGGAAGGGAAGGGAAGGGAAGGGAAGGGAAGGGAAGGGAAGGGAAGGGAAGGGAAGGGAAGGGAAGGGAAGGGAAGGGAAGGGAAGGGAAGGGAAGGGAAGGGAAGGGGAAGGGAAGGGAAGGGAAGGGAAGGGAAGGGAAGGGAAGGGAAGGGAAGGGAAGGGAAGGGAAGGGAAGGAGGGAGGGAGGGAGGGAGGGAGGGAGGGAGGGAGGGAGGGAGGGAGGGAGGGAGGGAGGGAAGGAGGGAAGGGGGGGAAGGGGGGAAGGGGGGAAGGGGGGAAGGGAGGAAGGGAGGAAGGGAGGAAGGGAGGAAGGAAGGAAGGAAGGAAGGAAGGAAGGAAGGAAGGAAGGAAGGAAGGAAGGAAGGAAGGAAGGAAGGAAGGAAGGAAGGAAGGAAGGAAGGAAGGAAGGAAGGAAGGAAGGAAGGAAGGAAGGAAGGAAGGAAGGAAGGAAGGAAGGAAGGAAGGAAGGAAGGAAGGAAGGAAGGAAGGAAGGAAGGAAGGAAGGAAGGAAGGAAGGAAGGAAGGAAGGAAGGAAGGAAGGAAGGAAGGAAGGAAGGAAGGAAGGAAGGAAGGAAGGAAGGAAGGAAGGAAGGAAGGAAGGAAGGAAGGAAGGAAGGAAGGAAGGAAGGAAGGAAGGAAGGAAGGAAGGAAGGAAGGAAGGAAGGAAGGAAGGAAGGAAGGAAGGAAGGAAGGAAATCCAAGCCTCACAGAAATATTTGTGAAAAACACCAATCACTTGTTTTTGAAATTTTAACAGTTTAATAGTAATAAAATAGTTATAAAAATAGTAATATAACTAGACCAATAAAAATTTGGACAATTTGGATTTGTACAATACGAGACAATAAAAACAAAGAGTTATGGACAGTCCAGGTACCTCTTTCTGGGCAAATAAGCCCAAAAAGGCCCCACATTAACAGAGGATTAACCCTTAAAAGCAGCAGCCTGTTGCACATTCATACACACCATCCATGATGCATAAATTCCATTCAGGAATGGAATTTATTTCTCTATAAAAGAAATTTATTTATAAAAAATAGGAACACAGGATTCTGGCTGGGCAGTGTCAGCTTCCCTCCCAGTCCTGAGTCCTCACAGCCCTAAAATCTCCAGGGCAGGGCTCAGCGCTGTTTTTTTCTTGAGACAACGAGAACAAACAAAAACTCAGAACCTGCAGCTGCCAGGGGACAGCCACAGAATATTCACAGATTTGGGGAGTTTTTGATGAAGACAGAAAGATTTAATTATTCAGAACAAAACAGACCTAAAGGAGCCTGTCAATTAAAGTGACTGATAAAAGTTTATGGTTGCTGTGAAATATTTAACAGGGAGTGCTGAATTTTTTATGGGAGAAATATTTGTGCTTGCCAGAGTCTGATGTTAATATACAGAAATTAATACAAACATCAAACCTCAACTTTTCAGAGAGGAACCTCAGGAAAGGATTTGTCCTTTACATCTGTCAAAATCAACACCAACCAAAAAAACCAAAATCTGGGAAATTCTTCTGTCAGCTGGGTACCCTGAGTTATCAGGAGTAGCTGCTCATTAAAATCTTTGCCCAAATTGAATTTATAGCTAACCTGAACATGATTTCCGAAATTGAATTTATGTCTAATCCTGACCATGATTTCCCAAATTGAATTTATATCTGACCATGATTTCTCAAATTGAATTTATGTCTATATAAAATAATATCATAAAATAATATTTTAAAAATATTTATTTTCTATAAATAAAATTATTTTATAAAAATAATTTTATGTTATTATAAAATACATTTAAAATATTAATTATTTTATGATATTATAAAATAATATCATAAAATAATATTTTTAAAAAATCTTTTTTATGTAAATAAATTTCTTTTATAGAGTCAGTAAGAGAAGTTAACAATGAGTTAAATGACCCCAAATGATGCTGTATTTAGTCTGTATTTATTTTTTTATATTATAAAATATATATTTTATAAAAGAAATATATATATTTTAAATATATATTTTATTTATTTATTTATTTATTTATTATGAAATATATTTTAAATATTTATTATTTTATGATATTATAAAATGATATATAATTATATATTATATCATAATAAATATATATTATATAATATATATAATATATTATATATTTAATATATATACATCTATATATATTATATATATATAGATGTATATATATATATCTATATATATAGATATATATAGATATATCTCCTCCTCCTCCTCCTCCTCCATCACATTTTACCTCCAATTCAAAAATACAATTCCATCCCTTGCCCCTGTCATTTCCCATGGAAACCTTCCCTCTGTGCACTCATTTTGCCTTTTCCTTCACTAAATCCTTCCCTCTGCTTCTTTTCCCTTTCCTTACCCTTTAAATTCAAAATTTTGAGTGCTGCCACTGCATTACCACAACTTCATGCTGCTCTCAATGTTCTCCTCTGCACCAGGCAATATTTCACCTTTTCTGTGAATTTGTCTTTAAAAGGATGTCACCTCAAAGGAAGATAAAGTTGTTTTCTTTAGCATTTGATATATGCAACAATCCTGCTCACCTCAGTGAAATAAAAATGCATAATTGCTGGCCTGAAAGCCATAATTTGCATTAATATTGGGATTTTAGAGCTGCTGTGCAGGCGGGGATGGAGCGGTGGCCTCAGCATTTGTGCCTCTTGAGGTGGGCAGGGAGAAATATTGCAGCTCCCCAGCAGAATATCCCTGATTAGATTTGGGAACTGCCTTGGAATCAGCTTTATCAACCATCCTCCTTTCCTGGATAATGGAATTAATTTATTCATTAAAACGTTATCTAATTATTGAGAAGAAATCTCCATCCTGAGTGTGAGATAACAGCAGCTCTGCTTCCCATCTCCCCCCTTAGCAGGGACTTTTAACTGGCATTATTGGGTAGTGATTTTATTATTGCCATTATTCAATTCAGCCAAGTTTCTTTTTTTTTTATCTCCTTTGTACTCTGTTTACACTTTTTAATGAGGTTTTAATCTTCCCTGACGTGTTTATTCAGGTTATTTATTTTACAAAAGGAAAGGGCCTTAAGTATAACTGAGGAAATCAATGCTTTGGGGTGCTTCTTCAACCTGGATCTGAATCTCTTTCTAATTTTCCTTTTCAAATATTCCTCAGTCTGAGGGGAAGGAAACACTCAGGGTTGTGGGGAATATTTGAGAAAAGGATGGAGAGTTTTAGATTAACTCAAGTAGAACTCAAATTCTGAGGGAAGAATGATGAATCCTACAAATTCCCCGAAGAATAATTGATTGCAAAACATTAATTTAGTACCTTAGAGATTTTAAATCAAAATGAATTAAAGTAGCAAGGCAAATCTGGAACTGGGCACAGAAAATGAGGTGAAATTCCCTGAAATTCCAGCAGTGCTGGGATCTTTCCCATTGGCTCCTGCAGGGAGAATGTTTGAGAAAATAATGGGGAATGTTTGAGAAAAGGGTGGAGATTCTTAGATTAATTCAAGTGGGAATGTCTGAGGAAAGGGTGGAGATTCTTAGATTAATTCAAGTAGAACTCAAATTCTGAGGGAAGAATGGTGAATCCTACAAATTCCCCGAAGAATAATTGATTGCAAAACATTAATTTGATACCTCAGAGATTTTAAATCAAAACAAATTGAAGTAGCAAGGCAAAGCTGGAACTGGGCACAGAAAATGAGGTGAAATTCCCTGAAATTCAAGCAGTGCTGGGATATTTTCCACTGGCTCCTGCAATGAGAATGTTCGAGAAAACAATGTGGAATGTTTGAGAAAAGGGTGGAGATTCTTAGATTAATTCAAGTGGGAATGTCTGAGGAAAGGGTGGAGATTCTTAGATTAATTCAAGTAGAACTCAAATTCTTAGGGAAGAATGATGAATTCTCCAAATTCCCCTAAGAATAATTGATTGCAAAACATTAACTTGATACCTCAGAGATTTTAAATCAAAATGCATTATAGTAGCAACAAGACAAATCTGGAACTGGGCACAGAAAATGAAGTGAAATTCCCTGAAATTCAAGCAGTGCTGGGATATTTCCCATTGGCTCCTGCAATGAGAATGTTTGAGAAAACAATGGGGAATGTTTGAGAAAAGTGTGGAGAGTTTTAGATTAATTCAAGTAGAACTCAAATTCTTACTGAAGAATGATGAATCCTACAAATTCCCCGAAGAATAATCGATTGCAAAATATTAACTTGATACCTCAGAGATTTTAAATCAAAATGCATTATAGTAGCAACAAGACAAATCTGGAACTGGGCACAGAAAATGAGGTGAAATTCCCTGAAATTCCAGCAGTGCTGGGATATTTCCCATTGGCTCCTTGTTTGGGTTTGGGTTTGGGTTTGGGTTTGGGTTTGGGTTCAGGTTTGGGTTCAGGTTTGGGTTTAGAGCCTGGAAAACCCAAACAAGGAGCCAATGGGAAATATCCCAGCACTGCTGGAATTTCAGGGAATTTCACCTCATATTTCGTGCCCAGTTCCAAATTTGTCTTGTTGCTACTTTAATGCATTTTGATTTAAAATCAAAACGCATTAAAGTAGAGGATGAGTCTGGATTTTCCAGGGAATAACCTGGAACTGGCTGTGGATTGAGCAGCTCTCAGAAATGCAGTGCTGGGGCTGCAGGGTCTCAGCAAGGGCAGGAAATTCTGCACCCATGGGGAGCCCCAGAGCAGAGAAACTGAGGCAGGGGCACTTCAGGGTGGCTCTGTTCTTCTGAGCCTTCTGAATTTGACATTTTTGTAATGAACTTTCTCACACACTTTCTGTAAATAACTCATTGCTTTGCATTCTTTTATGGAGGAGGAGGAATTTGATGGGCTGTTGGTTTGTCCAGTGGCATTGGAGAGGTGGCACTGTCACCCTGCAACCCACTGTCACTATTGGAAATCTATAAATGCTGGAGTCAGGAAATGAACTTCCCTTCCTCTTCCCTTGCAGTTCCAGTGTCCAGGTTGTTTATCTTTATTTTTAGATCAACACTTCAGCCACAACCCACTGAGGTTTGAAGGGAATTCTGTCCTTGCAGTGTGTTGGAACAAAGAATGGAGAACCTGGATTGTGTGGAGGATCCTCTGCAGGATCCCTGGAATCCATTCCTGCTCTGTCCCTCCTCTGCCCCCCCTGAACCCCAGCAGGACCTGGGGGATTCCTCCCCTGGGGCTGGGAATTCGCTGCAATTTGGGTAATCCCACATTGACAGGTCTGTTCCTGGTCCCTGGATCCAAGATCTTTCCCCATGGAAGGTTCTTAGGGCTGAAAGAATTTCTCCCCTGGGGCTGGGAATTCACTGTCATTGGGGTAATTCCATTCACATCCCACATCCCAGGTCCTGGTCCCTGGATCCAAGACCTTTCCCCATGGAAAGGTTTCTAGGGCTGGAAGGGCCCTCAGTGCTGATCACAGAAGGATTTTTAGGTGAAATGCATTTATCTCTGGAATACATTCATCTCTGTTCCCACCCAGGGAATTTCCCATCCCTGGCAGTGCCCAAGGCCAGGCTGGAGCACCCTGGGGTGGTGGGAGGTGTCTCTGCCCATCTGAACAGGATTTAAGGTCCCTTCCAACCCAAACCATTCCATAATTCCACCATTCTTTGCTCCAGACCTGCTCCAGCACCACTGCAAGGAAGAGAAGGTGAAAATTAACAATTTTAATCCTTTCCCCACTCAACACCTCAGGATTTCTGCCTTTAACACTTTCCATGCTGAACATCCCCTCCTCCCTTCTGCAGGGAAGGCAATGAGATCCTTCCCATTTAATTTTCCAAGCAGCAGAAGTATTTAAAGGACATTAATGGAGTCAGACTTAATTTACTCTTTTTCCTTTTTTTTTTTCCCCTGACTTGCAATCATTTTCCCTCCTCCTCGTGCTTGTTAGCTATTATTTTGTAAATGAATGACTTCATTTCATTTAGTCCCAGATTTAATTGTTCCTTATTGGAAATGTCAGCTTTCACAGTTCATTAATAAGGCACTGGTGGAAAAAAGAAAACCAGGGAAGAGGTGGGGATGGGGAGCCATAAACCAGCCTGGCAAGGAACGAGGAGCTTTAGTTACTGCTGGGTCCACAGACAGGTGGGGAAATCCAAAGGATTTCTGCATGGAACCACCTCATTTAATTAATAATTACTGCCTTTAATCATTCCTGTGCCTCAGATGCTTTGAGGAAGACATGAACAAACCCCACTCCCTGTTTTTCCAGTTGGAGCAGCACCAAACCCATGAATCCAAACATGAAATCCTGCAGGAGTTCCTGTGGGTAGCCCAAAATTGCAGGGTTTTTTTTCCCCATTTACTCATGAAAATAAAGAATGAAAACATATTAATGATTTCTTTGCCTTCTAGAATGTGACTGAAATAATTAATTGCCCTGATGGTTTTGTCCTCAGCGCTAACATTAAAGGGTTTTCTAAGTTTATCAGAGGCTTTGGTGAGTTTTAAACCAAAGTGTTGGGGTTTTATTAAAGCAGTGGAACAACTGTGACAGTGATGGAAAAAGGCAGAATAAGGTCGTATCTTTCCATTAATTAATTTACATTAGCTTCATTATTTAATTATTATTATTATTAATAATTATTATTGCAATTGATATATTATACTATCACACATTATTATACTACTATTATTATTCCTACTACTAATATATTGCTGTTTGATTTTAATTACTATTTTATTCCTGTTTTAATTACTATATTACCCTACTGTTATGTTAAAGTTCAAGTCTGATCAAATTGTGCCACTCCCACCAGTTAAGAAAGAAGAAAATCCCCAAATAATCCATGAAATCTTTTTGATACAATATCTTAGGTTGGAAATGCAAAATGTGGGTGGGTTTGTATTCTGTTCCCATCTGTCAGAGCTGGGGCAGTTCTCTGCTGTTCATGGGTCAGTTTTATTGATCTCTTCCACACCCAGGAGAGCCTCCAGGTGAGCACTGCTGTTCATGGGCCATTAATTATTAATTATCTGCTGTTAAAGGACCATTAATTATTAATTATCTTCTGTTCATGGCCACTGAGTGTCCCTGCATGGCTGATAAAATTCCATCATCCAATGGGGAGATGCTCCGCCCAGGGGGTGGAGCCAAACATTCCTACCTGGGTACAATCTGAGATTTCAAACATTCCTACCTGGGTACAATCTGAGGT
The DNA here is from genome assembly GCA_024362935.1 of Setophaga petechia. NCBI lineage: Eukaryota > Metazoa > Chordata > Aves > Passeriformes > Parulidae > Setophaga > Setophaga petechia. The sequence goes on from JANCRA010000358.1 coordinate 24,050, forward strand.
TTCAAACATTCCTGCCCGGACACAATCTGAGGTTTCAAACATTCCTGCCTGGATACAATCTGAGATTTCAAACATTCCTGCCTGGATACAATCTGAGGTTTCAAACATTCCTACCTGGATACAATCTGAGGTTTCAAACATTCCTGCCCGGACACAATCTGAGATTTCAAACATTCCTACCTGGATAGAATCTGAGATTTCAAACATTCCTACCTGGATACAATCTGAGGTGTCAAACATTCCTGCCTGGGTACAATCTGAGGTGTCAAACATTCCTACCTGGATACAATCTGAGGTGTCAAACATTCCTGCCTGGGTACAATCTGAGGTGTCAAACATTCCTACCTGGATACAATCTGAGGTGTCAAACATTCCTACCTGGATACAATCTGAGGTTTCAAACATTCCTACCTGGGTACAATCTGAGATTTCAAACATTCCTACCTGGGTACAATCTGAGATTTCAAACATTCCTACCTGGGTACAATCTGAGATTTCAAACATTCCTACCTGGATCCAATCTGAGATTTCAAACATTCCTGCCTGGGTACAATCTGAGGTTTCAAACATTCCTACCTGGATACAATCTGAGATTTCAAACATTCCTGCCTGGGTACAATCTGAGGTTTCAAACATTCCTACCTGGATATAATCTGAGGGTTTTTGTATTACAGCATTTTATTTTTAATTTTAATTTTATTTTTATTTTTATTTTTATTTTTATTTTTATTTTTATTTTTATTTTTACTTTTATTTTTATTTTTATTTTTATTTTTATTTATTTTTACTTTTATTTTTACTCTTCCTTTTCTTTTCCTTTTATCTTTATCTTTACCGTTATTTTTACCTTTATTTTTATTTTAAAAATTTTCCTAATAAAAAACCCTTACTCCCACTCCCATATTTTTGCCTGAGACCCCCTTTACTTTCAAAATTATAATAATTCAGAGGGAGGGGGTTTACATTTTCCATTTCCTGCCTTCCTTAGCAGACACCTGTCTTGTCAAACCAACACACACAATCAAATCTAAACTTATTTATAAATTCAGCAACGTTCCAACACTGTATAAATCCATCACCAAGGGGATATATCCTGCAATCTGTCCTGTAATTGGGATATTTCCTCTGCAAAATGCTGTTTAAGCCCAGTTTGGCTAATTTAGGATTTTTAAGCTCCTTGCTATGAAATGGTTTTGCCTCCGTGTTTTTGGGCTGCCTTCTGCTGCTCCCACATGTTTAAATTAAAAGTTCCCAACAGATTTGGGGAGGTGGGAGGGAAAAGCAATTTTTATTTTTTAAAAATGAGTAAACAGTGCAAAGAGAATTGCAGAAGAAAAAGAAATGGAAATAAACTTTTGCATATTTATGCAGAACCTCCAAAAAGACAAAAGCTGAAAGGAAACATCTTTGGTCTGGGGAATTTATTACTCATCAAAAGAGGCCAAATTGGCTCAATTTGCCATTATAGAAAGAAAAGGAAGATCTGCTGTGTTTTCCATGGACAAAGATATTAAAAGCTGGACTGAAACCATGGAAAATATCCTCACTCTGAGGCTTGCAGATGGAGAACTCCCTTTTAAGAGAAAATATTTGATTTTTAAGGTCCCAGCTGAGCCGGACCAACAGATTTGATGTCAGTAATGGGTCCCCATTGCCAGAGATGCAAATCAGTCACGGCCTCCTTCAAAAAGGAAACAAAACCAGACCCAGAGCAGCCCCAGGAGGTTTTCCCCTCAGTTTCCCCAAGGACACAGCACTGGGATAATCTTCCCTAAGAGGAGATTGATAGCTTTAAAGTAGGGTTTTAAAATCACATCCAGATTTTAAGAAAACTACAATATAAATGCAAAATATTTCTATAATAAACACTCAACTGTACAAACTATAATAATCTTCATTTTTTTTTCCTTCAGAAGCAGCAAAGGCAAACATAATGCACACACTTATCAAGGTGAAATTATCCCATCTTGGAGAGGCTGTGAAGGGAAAATTCTAAGGTGGTATTTTCTTGGATGAAAGCTCCCATGCAAGTGTAAATTATTATCATTAAAATAATGAATTCTTTGCCCGGTTTAAGCTTTGCAGCTCACTCTGGAATTGAAAAATGCTCTGTGCTCAATGAAACTCTGGGGTGTAATGTAAATTTTCCGCAGCATTTGCTTTTCAGCTGAATTGTACCCAGACAAAACTCCATTCCAAGGGGTTTGGGGGGAGCACCAGGAGCAGCTGCACGTCCATTCAAAATCCTGGAAAATGGAGCTTGGTCACCTTGGGGTTTGTGGAGTGGATGCTCAGGGTTTGAGGGGCAGATACTCAGGGTTTGTGTGCAGTGGATACTCAGGGTTTGTGTGCAGTGGATGCTCAGGGTTTGTGGGGCAGATACTCAGGGTTTGTGTGCAGTGGATACTCAGGGTTTGTGGGGCAGATACTCAGGGTTTGTGTGCAGTGGATACTCAGGGTTTGTGCAGAGTGGATACTCAGGGTTTGTGGGGCAGATACTCAGGGTTTGTGTGCAGTGGATACTCAGGGTTTGTGCAGAGTGGATACTCAGGGTTTGTGGGGCAGATACTCAGGGTTTGTGTGCAGTGGATGCTCAGGGTTTGTGGGGCAGATACTCAGGGTTTGTGTGCAGTGGATACTCAGGGTTTATGGGGCAGATACTCAGGGTTTGTGGGGCGTGGATACTCAGGGTTTGTGTTGGGGCAGATACTCAGGGTTTGTGTGCAGTGGATACTCAGGGTTTGTGTGCAGTGGATACTCAGGGTTTGTGGGATGAATATTCAGGGTTTGTGCAGAGGAGATATTCAGGGGTTTGGGGGCGAATGCTCAGGGTTTGTGTGGAATGGATTCTCAGGGTTTGTGCAGAGTGGATACTCAGGGTTTGTGGGGCAGATACTCAGGGTTTGTGGGGCAGATACTCAGGGTTTGTGTGCAGTGGATGCTCAGGGTTTTGGGGTGGATATTCAGGGTTTATGGGACAGATGCTCAACGGTTGTGGGGTGGGTGGATTCTCAGGGTTTGTGGGGCAGATACTCAGGGTTTGTGTGGAGTGGATTCTCAGGGTTTTTGGGGTGGATTCTCAGGGTTTATGGGGCAGATGCTCAGGGTTTGTGAAGCAGACGCTCATGGTTTGTGTGGAGTGGAATCTCAGGGTTTTTGGAGTGGATACTCAGGGTTTGTGCAGAGAGGATGCTCAGGGTTTGCAGGGTAGAATGCTCAGGGTTTGAGGGACAGATACTCAGGGTGGTGTTGGGCAGATACTCAGGGTTTATGCAGAGCAGATTCTCAGGGTTTGTGGGGCAGATACTCAGGGTTTGTGGGGCAGATTCTCAGGGTCTGTGGGGCAGATACTCAGGGTTTGTGGGGCAGATACTCAGGATTTGTGCAGAGCAGATACTCAGGGTCTGTGGGGCAGATACTCAGGGTCTGTGGGGCAGATTCTCAGGGTCTGTGGGGCAGATTCTCAGGGTTTGTGAGGCAGATACTCAGGGTCTGTGGGGCAGATTCTCAGGGTTTGTGAGGCAGATACTCAGGGTCTGTGGGGCAGATACTCAGGGTTTGTGCAGAGCAGATACTCAGGGTTTGTGGGACTGATGCTCAGTGTTTGTGGGGCAGATGCTCAGGGTTTTGGGGCAGATACTCAGGATTTGTGCAGAGCAGATACTCAGGGTTTGTGGGGCAGATACTCAGGATTTTGAGGGACAGATACTCAGGGTTTGTGGGACAGATGCTCAGGGTTTGTTGGGCAGATACTCAGGGTCTGTGGGGCAGATACTCAGGGTTTGTGCGGGGCAGATGCTCAGGGTCTGTGGGGCAGATACTCAGGGTCTGTGGGGCAGATACTCAGGGTTTGTGCGGGGCAGATGCTCAGGGTCTGTGGGGCAGATTCTCAGGGTTTGTGGGGCAGATTCTCAGGGTTTGTGGGGCAGATTCTCAGGGTTTGTGGGGCAGATTCTCAGGGTCTGTGGGGCAGATTCTCAGGGTTTGTGGGGCAGATTCTCAGGGTTTGTGCAGAGCAGATTCTCAGGGTCTGTGGGGAAGATGCTCAGGGTTTGTGGGGCAAATTCTCAGGGTCTGTGGGGCAGAGGGGTGAGGGGGACGCTGCCCCCACAGCCATGTGTGGATCTGCCCCCAGCGCTGCATTCCGGGGTCTGAGGACCATCCCAAACTCATCTGCACAGCACAGCAGAGCTGCCTGCGAGCAAAAAGCCCTTATTGCCTCTTCCAAATGCTCCTTCCTTATCGGCTGCAAAACGTTACAATAATAAAAATAATAATCTCGGGGAGGAGGGGGGGACTGGAGTCCCAGAGAGTGCTCGTCAAGGAGAAAAATAATTGTTAGGCAGAGCTGATTAAACAGCAGCATTTTCTCGGGCTCAGAAGTCATCCAGGGGATGCTCATCCCGCAATCCTGGACCTGTCAGGAATGGTTAATTTGCTCAGGAGCCCGTTCAGAAGGAGCTGGTGCTGCTCCCTCCCAGGCCACACTAATTGTTTATTAACATACAAAAGAACCGATGACCTTTAAACGCAGCTTTTTGTCCCTGCTAGGCAGAGGAAATGAGCCCCGGCACAGCCAACGTGCCTGGGCTCCTCTTTATTTTTAGGAAAGTAACCTTTTAAGCAAGGAACTCTTCATCAATAGCGTTTTCACACTCTATATTTAATAATCATGGGATTAAGCAGAAACGTGTTATTTGCTGCTTCATTTAGGATTCAAAATTCACCCTAAAGAATTGAGGCTGTCTTGAGTGTTAAGACATAGCTGTAAAAATGGAAGAATTTGGGGAATTTAAAAACATATAAGAAAAGGTTTGAGGTGTTCCATATCAAGCACCAGAACCACACATTGATGTGTAAACTTTTTGAAGGGTGAATGGAACAAAACCACAAGTTTTTCCCTGGGTTTCACATCACTCCCACTCTCAGAAGCTCTTGGGTGCACCTCAAGCTCAGAGAACAGTGAAGGTGCTGATGTGGATTTATTCCATTTATCCTCTAAGAGGAGGCCTGGTTAAAGGTACCCACCAGAGGCACAATTTTCAGGACCTCTCTGAGCCTGGGCAATCTGTTAGTGGGGAGAGTTTTAGTCCATTAAGCTGCTGAGCCAATTCATGCCAATGTTATTTCGTGTAAATTTTCATTTGGATGGAGAGCAGGGAGCTCGATCTCTAACATCTGTAATTGAATTAGCAGCCTCTTTGTTTCCCCATTCTCTTTATGGCCGGGCCACGGATGCATTTTGTGAGCATTCAGAATTACAGCAGCCGAGCCATTACTTGGGAAAAGTGCCACATAATGCCCTTCTGCAAGTGGATTTTTATTTCACTTAACTTTTTTCCCTTTCCCAGGGAAGCAATGTTTTGCCTTTCACTGCTGTTATCCACCAGCTCCTCTTTAAAGCTGGTTTTTTTTCCCCCCCAAATTTGATTAGATCCCATAGATCTTCTTTGCATGGCTGGTACAGTTTGACCCCTACAAGCCTGGAGCCAGAACTTCAGGATTCATTTGTTTTCCCATTATTTTCCTGCACAGGAATAGTAATGGGAGATTAGGAAAGAAAAATATAAGAGACTAATTTAACAAGGGATTTAAACACCTGCTTAATTACATCTCTGCTGAGGGCAGCACTGATTCAAGTGCTTAATTGGGTGTTGTTATTTGAAAATATGGAAGAACTGCATGGCAAGAGGTTTGTAAAAGTGCTGGAATGTGGAACAACATCCCCCGTTTATTATAATGCTCAGCATTAAACCAGAATGCTGCATTTTGGGTTTAACCAGTGGAGCCTCAAGCTGGGTTAAGGCTCACTGAGGAAAATGGGTGAGTACAGATTTTATGAAACAGGGAGGAGAAGGAGAAGGAGAAGGAGAAGGAGAAGGAGAAGGAGAAGGAGAAGGAGGAGGAGAAGGAGAAGGAGAAGGAGAAGGAGGAGGAGAAGGAGAAGGAGAAGAAGAAGAAGAAGGAGATGGGGAAGGAGGAGAAGGAGAAGGGGAAGGAGATGGGGGAAGGAGAAGGAAGAGGAGGAGGAGAAGGAGAAGGAGAAGAAGAAGAAGAAGAAGAAGAAGAAGAAGAAGAAGAAGAAGAAGAAGAAGAAGAAGAAGAGAAAGAGGAAGAGGAAGAGGAAGAGGAAGAGGAAGAGGAAGAGGAAGAGGAAGAGGACGAAAGGCTGGATGCACCCAGATTCCTCCATCTTGTCCCCATAACCCCCATACCAAAAACCCAAAAATCTACATTTTCACCCTGTGATCATTCTATTATTACACCATTCAAACCTGTGTGATTTCCACATCCTCATACAAAGCTGGCAACTTGCTCCAAGGCTCACAATCAATTCCCCAGGTGCTCTGGGCTGTGTGCCAGGGTCTCTGAGCCCCCCAACGGGGTCTTGGGCAACTCTGGACACCCGGGGGGATGCACTGAGCTCCTCTGGGGTGTCACTGCTCAGGGCTCCTGCCAAGATCCAGGGCTGGGAGGCAGCTGGAGAGCCCAGCCAGCTCTGAGTGCTGGCCAAGAGAGCAGCTCCACGGCCAACTCCTCAGGGGCACAATTATTTGCCACAAAACTGAAGGACGGGGATGCATTTCTGACACCACGCACTCCCCAGCCCACTTCATTTGTTCTCCCTCATTTCACGGTGTCAGAAATTGAGGGGAAAAAGCAGTTTGCCAAAAAAGTGCAATGGAAGAGACTTTCCTGAAGTTGAGGGTGTTTAATATTCATGTAGAAAACACTGGATATTCATGTAATCATCCTGATTATCCTCAATATGATGTTGCTAAAAGCTAATCTCTGCTGGGCAGAATTGTTTAAAGTAACAGCAATGTCTTTGCAAGTCACAATAATTTCTTAAACTCGTAAACATTGGAGTTCCATGGGCTGTTTGGGGATGGAGGGGGGTGGAATCTGAGATTTGGGGATTTAATGTTCTCAGTGGGAATTAAAAGCAATACAAACAAGAACCTTACCAAGTGACTGGGCTGCTGCTACAGGGGAACAAAAAGGAGTTTTATACAGCAAAGTTTAATACAAAGCAGTTTAATGCTGCAAAAAAGGGATTGAACAAATGACAACAAACTGCACGGATATTGGGGCACAGGCAGAGGAGATGAAATCAGGCTGTGGAAATAACTCACCACACTGGGTCATTACAGCAAAGGTGGACTCCAAAAAAAAATCCTGGAAATGGTGCTGATTGAAAAAAATGCACATTCTGCCAGTGGTGTGTGGTGTGGAATGCTGGCCACGACCATAATTACAGGTTGAATGTCTCTGGATGTCTCCCCACACCACTTCAGGGACTCTGCCTCTAATCAGCTGTGCTGGAAAGCTTCCACTCAGGGCTGGCCCTGTCTCATTAAATAAATGACTCAACACGACAACAGGCAAATTATCCCCCCGGGGACAATGCTGCAGGGAAGGACTGAGCTCTGCCGTGTGAAATCCTGTCCAGGGAGAAAGAACTGCAACAAGGAACGATCAAAGCAAAGGAGTGCAAGGGGTGAATGCGTTGGGCACTTGAATTTCCAGAGCATCTGGCAGCTGAAAGGGTGGCCAGGACAGGAGGGCAGTGACTGCATTTCCATGGGGAGAATCCTGGGGTGGTTTGGGTTGGAAAGGACCTTAAAGGCCATGGAATTCCAGCCCCTTGCCATGGGCAGGGACAGCTCCAGCTATCCCAGGGTGCTCCCAGCCCCAATGTCCAACCCGGCCTGGGGCACTGCCAGGGATCCAGGGGCAGCCCCAGCTGCAATGGGAGCTCCATCCCAGCCCTCCCCACCCTCACAGGGACAGATTTCTCCCCAATATCTCACCTGAACCTCCCCACCTTCAGCTCAAGACTATTCCCACTCCATGTCCTTGTGAAAAGTCCTTCTGCAGCCCCCTGTAACCCCCCTGAGGTACTGGAAGTGCATCCCACTCTCCCTTGGACACACTGGCAGATTATCCACTCTCTGTGCCTCCATATTTTTATTTTTTCTCCCCTCTATTTTTCCAGTCCTTTGGAGAAGGAACAGCCCCAGTGGTGAAGAGAAGGAAAAGTCTCTCCTGGGCCAATGTCTCCATGGGAATGGCACCAAATTTCCCTCCAGTTTCTGTTCCTTCATTTCTTTTTTATTTTTTTTTACCCTCTCTTTTTCCAGTCAACTCCTTTGGAGAAGGAACAGCCCCACCATGGAGAAATGCAGTGGTGAAAGCAGAAGGAAAAGTCTCTCCTGGGCCAATGTCCCCATGGGATAGGCACCAAATTTCCCTCCAGTTTATGTTCCTTCATTTCTTTTTTGTTTTTTTTTTACCCTCTCTTTTTCCAGTCAACTCCTTTGGAGAGGGAACAGCCCCAGTGGTGAACAGAAGGAAAAAGTCTCTCTTGGGCCAATGTCTCCATGGGAATGGCACCAAATTTCCCTCCAGTCTCTGTTCCTTCATTTCTTTTTTATTTTTTTCCCTCTCTTTTTCCAGTCAGCTCCTTTGGAGAAGGAACAGCCCCACCATGGAGAAATGCAGTGGTGAAAGCAGAAGGAAAAGTCTCTCCTGGGCCAATGTCCCCATGGGAATGGCACCAAATTTCCCTCCAGTTTATGTTCCTTCATTTCTTTTTTGTTTTTTTTTACCCTCTCTTTTTCCATTCAACTCCTTTGGAGAGGGAACAGCCCCAGTGGTGAACAGAAGGAAAAAGTCTCTCTTGGGCCAATGTCTCCATGGAAATGGCAGCAAATTTCCCTCCAGTCTCTGTTCCTCCATTTCTTTTTTTTTTTTTTTTTTTTTTACCCTCTCTTTTTGCAGTCAACTCCTTTGAAGAAGGAACAGCCCCAGTGGTGAAAGCCCTGCAGAAGGACAAAGTCTCTCCTGGGCCAATGTCCCCAAATTTGCCCCCAGTCCCTCCAGAACCCCCCGAAAGCTCCTCTGTTGACTCGGGTCATGCTGCAGACAACTCACAGAGATGACAACGAAAATCCAGGGCTGGAAAAAGCAAATGTGAGCAGCAGGTGACTCCTGGCTGCCTTGGGGCCAGGGCAGACAGTTTGAATTCCAGTGGAAGTGACTGAGGAGGGCTCAGCTGTCACATCCCACCAGCCGCACGCCCTGCCCGCGGCCCCGGCCTCGATTCCTGATTCATGTTAATCCATCCACAGTGCCACAGCCCGGCCGGGGCTCATCTGGTATTGTTAATATTAATGAGCCCCAGCAGCTCCATCCAGGGAGCTCGTGGGGATTTACAAACATTAATTAATCCTCACAACACCCGCGGGGCGGGGAGGAAACGTTGGAGATCTCTTGGAAAGGTCACGGAGGGTTTGGTTTAAAGAGGGAGATTTGGGGGGGTCAGAGGACTGAGCTCTAAGTTCTTCTAAACCCTCTGATGTTCACATTCTTGTAAAGGAGTTTCTCACACACTTTTATGTAAATAATTATTGTTTTACATTCTTTTCTGGAAGAAAAGAAATTTGATGGACTGTTGGTTTGTCCAGTGTCACTGGAGAGGTGGCACTGTCACCCTCCAACCCACTGTCACTTTTGGAAATCTATAAATGTTGGAGCCAGGAAATGAACTTCCCTTCTTCTTATCTTGCAGGTCCATTTTGTGTCCTATTGCAACACTCAAGTGTCGCCCTGATTTTTTAAGTTCATCTAAACCTTCTGATGTTCACATTCTTGTAATGGAATTTCTCACACACTTTTATGTAAATAATTATTGTTTTTACATTCTTCTCTGGAGGAGGAGAAATTTGATGGGCTGTTGGTTTGCCCAGTGTCAGTGGAGAGGTGGCACTGTCACCCTGCAACCCACTGTCACTCTCGGAGTGACAAAACCATCCTTTTTTTCCTTAAAAAGGAAAAGAGCCCAGATTTTCTCTCCTCAATGAGGTGAAAACATCTCATAGGACCTGGGGGACTTCACCTCAAACTTAAGGACAAGAGCCAAAAATCCCACCTGAGCATTTTACTAGAAATAGAAGAGAACAAAGACGCAAATTAGGGTTAGGGTCAGGGTTAGGGTTAGGGTTGGGGTTAGGGTGAGGTTTTGGGTTAGGGTTAGGGTTAGGGTTAGGGTTAGGGTTAGGGTGAGGGTTAGGGTTAGGGTTAGGGTTAGGGTTAGGGTTAGGGTCAGGGTTAGGGTTAGGGTTGGGGTTAGGGTTAGGGTTAGGGTTAGGTTAGGGTTAGGGTTGGGTTGGGGTTAGGTTAGGGTTAGGGTTAGGGTTAGGGTGAGGTTTTGGGTTAGGGTTAGGGTTGGGGTTAGGGTTAGGGTTAGGGTTAGGTTAGGGTTAGGGTTAGGTTAGGGTAAGGGTTAGGGTTAGGGTTAGTTTAGGGTTAGGGTTAGGGTTAGGGTGAGGTTTTTGTCCTCTGGGTTTATTTCCCAGAGCAAACAGCCCCTCCATGCTCCCAGCACCATTTCAGGGAAGCAGATTTTGCTGTGATGGGAAAAGCTGCAGTGCCAGGGTGATGGGCAGAGATAAAAGTGAGGTAAGTGCACACTGAGTGCCACAGAATCCATTAGGGGAGGGAACACCGAGTGACTGTAAATAAGTTGTTAATATTTCCTTATTCCAGGAAAAACTCTCTGAGGTCTAAAATGTGAGACATCACATGGGCCGGTGAATTAAGAGACAAATCTGGGAAAGATGCAGCACTGAGCTATAGATTTCTGAAACCAACATTAGCTGTAAGAATAAAACCCCTAAATGAGATTATTTTTCAATGATCCAGCAGAACCTGCCTTGAGAATCAGGCTGCACTGCCTCCAGTGAAATCCTTATTTATCTGCTTGAGAATCCTCCCTTTGGCCACCTGGAATTTTTATATTCCTGGGGCGTTTTCTGGACAGGTGGAGGGCTCAGCTAAATTTGGGTTGGATTTTAGGGAAAGGCTCTTCCCCCAGAGGGTGCTGGGCACTGACCAGGGAATGGGCACTGCCCCAAAACTGCCAGAGGAGGAGGGTTCAGGATTTGGGGATATCTGTGCAGGGCCAGGGCTGGGTGGATGCTCCCTGTGGGTGCCACCCATTCCAGGGTAATTCCATGATGATGTGATTCCACCATTAAAGACTCCAAAGATTTTATGAACTTGCAAAACGTTTTTCTTAACGCTAAAGATGGAAAATTTCTCGTTCATGTGAAGGACACAGCCCTCAATGTCATTGTGGAGAGAGGAACCAGAAAACCTGGAGGGCTGTGTGAGCACCCAGGCTGGGAATTTGGCCTTCCTGTATTTTTACTTTTTTGAAAATCATATTTCACAGAATCCCAGAATGATGAGGTTGGAAGAGACCTCTGAGATCATCCAGTCCAACCTGTGCCCTGACACCTCACCCAGACCATAGCACCCAGTGCCATGTCCAGGCTTTTCTAAACACATCCAGAGATGGTGATTCCACCACCTCCCTGGGAAGAGCATTCCAGTGCTTTATTATTCTTTCAGTGAAAAATTTCTCCCTAATATCCATATATATATAATATATATTATATTATAATATATAATATAATATAATATAATATAATATAATATAATATAATATAATATAATATAATATATATTTATTTCAATATATTGCACATATTTGATGCAATACATTTTTCTTTAAATATACTGCATATATATTATATATATACATATTTATATGTATATAATATTTCTTTAAATACATTGAAGAAATGGTCATGCAGGAGTGGTTTGGTGTCTCTTTAGTGGCTGGTTTATGGTTTTGAGCATGGGGACCACCCCAAGTCTCCATAAAAATACCCCAAAGCAGCCCACACCTCTGAGGGAACAGAAATGTTCCCAGTGTGGGCAGCTCCAGTCACAGAACATCTCCAAAAGAGCAGCAGCCCCAGAAATCAGAGGTTCCCACAGGATCAGAGGTTTTGAAAATAATTCTTTTGAAAATCATATTATTTTAAATATATTGCAGAAGTGGTCATGCAAAAATGGTTTGGTCTCTCTTTAGTGGCTGGTTTATGGTTTTGAGCTCTGGCTATAAGCTTGGGGACCACCCCAAATCTCCATAAAAATACCCCAAAGCAGCCCATGCCTCTGAGGGAACAGAAATGTTCCCAGTGTGGGACTGAGCCTGGCAGCTCCAGGCACAGAACTGGACACAGAACACTCCAAAAGAGCAGCAGCCCCAGAAATCAGAGGTTCCTGCAGGATCAGAGGTTTTGAAAATTATATTACTTTAAATATATTGCAGAAATAGTAATGCAGGAGTGGTTGGTTTATGGTGGTCTTTAGTGGCTGGTTTATGGTTTTGAGCATGGGGACCACCCCAAATCTCCATAAAAATACCCCAAAGCAGCCCATGCCTCTGAGGGAACAGAAATGTTCCCAGTGTGGGACTGAGCCTGGCAGCTCCAGACACAGAACTGGACACAGAACACTCCAAAGAGCAGCAGCCCCAGAAATCAGAGGTTTACACTGAGAGCATGGAGCATTTCCATGGATTTCAAATGGAGACCTGGTCCCAGCCCTCCAACAGTTCATTACTGGGGCCAGGTAAGCACTGCAGAGCCACCGAGCCACTTAATCACTGCAATTACCCCCTGTGTGTAATTAGCCCCCTCCCAGGAGGTTTTTATTCTCTCCCTGCACAACTCCCCTGCTCCAGGATAGACTGCAACAGAATGAAGACAACAAAACCCCTGAAAACAGTCTGTGGTTTCATTAAAATGATTGCTTTGATGTCTTTTGTTTTTTCCCTGCATCCAAACCACCAAACACTAAATCTGACAGACAAGACCAAGCTGCTGGTTTAAGATTTTTTCAGCGACGCATCAATTAAAAACTTCCAGAAATGATCAGAGTGCAGCAGCAATTTAGAGAATGGTAAAGTACAGAAAACACATTTTGAGGAAAAGAAGTTGGTGTTTATCCTGAAGATCTGAGCACAGGGAGCTCAGAAAGGGAAAAGCCTCCTGGACATGATCCATGCGGGCAGTGCCCTTCTCACGGTGTGCTGAGGAGGAGCAGAATATCTCCAGCAACATCTGCTCCAGTCTGAGCCCTCCACTGCCCCTGGACTGCATTCCTTCCTTCTGGAAGAAAGAAATCTCTTCTTTCTGCCTGTACAAATCAAAGAATGGTGCAATAGTTTGGGTTGGAAGGGGCCTGAAAGATCATCTCCTTCCAATCCCTCCTGGAGCTTCAGCCAGCTTTAAACTCAAAGGCAAGGAAACCCAGATTTGCCTTTTTTTGTTGTTTTTTCCCCTAAATGGTTATTTGTGGTGTCAGAGCAACCTGGAGCCCGGAGTGGATTGTCACTGGCAGCTGCAGACAGGGAGGAGCTGCACGTGGAGAATCTGCCTGGCTCTCCTGCTCTGGCACTCCTGGCCAAAATTCCAACAGGAGCAGCCCAGCCAATGCAAATGAAAGATGCTCTGAAATATCCAGGTGGGCTGCAACTGCTCTGCACATCCTCTATTGTGAGACCTTTAAAGAGCCAAGAACCAATCTGAGATGCAGAGGCAAGAAAAAAAGGCAGAATTTGGCCAATATTTAGGAAGGGGAATGGCACTTTCACCAGCAGGGATGGTGGCTGCTGGCAGGACTGACACTCTGCCACACAAACCATGTTTTACCAGATAGAAACCAACCAAGAGTCCTCCTCAGCAGTCCTGAATTATTAATCACCAGAAATAAATGATATTGATGATGATGATGATGATGATGATGATGAAATCTGACTCCTTAACTCAGAGCTCCTGCAAATAGATGGGTCCTAAATCTCCCCACTGGGTTTAGACATAAATTTTCTGCATCCTCCAAAATGCAGAATAATGGAAGTGAAGGGGAAAAAACCCCACAGAACGTTCAGGATCTGCCAGACAAGGAGCAGAAGCACAGGTTAAGTGAGTGCCCAACCCTTCCTTCAGCACAGGTTGATTTTTGAGGAGCTGAAATTGCCCTGTGCTGACCCCTCGGGTTTCTCCTCCCTCCCTTCGAGCTGGGCTGTCAATTTTCTGCTCCTTCCATTTGGAGGGGTGAGAAGGAGCAGGGCTCTGCTCAGGGGTTCTGGGGCTGATGTGGGTATTTCTCCTTTCAAAGGACACTCTGGGAAATGAAGGGAAAATTTAGGTAATTTTCTTAACCTCCCACCTCCCAGGAGGCAGAAATGGGAGTCCCATATTTTTGCCATCAAGATGATAGCAGCAATCTGCAGAGCTGTGTGAGGCCACCAGCATTCACCTGGCGGGTTTGCTGCGAGTCTCAGGGAAAGGAAGATAAGCCCAGAGCAAAATCCATTTCCCTGACAGTGCTTGTGTTCAGGAGCACTGCAGAGAAAACACCAACAGGAGCTGGCTGTTTAAAAACATCTCAAAAGGGGCAAAACCTGAGCCTGTGTTGTGTTCCCAGAAACCACAGCAGAGGGTGGGCACAGCCAAGGGGATGGAACGTTTTACTGACGCTTCTAAATTCCTTTTCACAGGTTTTGAGGTGAATTTTGGGTTCCTGCCTGTTTTGAGGTACAGGAACAGGTTTTTGAGGGGTTTGTTTCACATTTCTAAGCTCCATATCCAGCACCATTTAAGCTGCACCTTACACAGGAGCCAACGTGCCAGCACCTTACTGGGATGCTCCAGGTGTTGGGAAAAATACCAGTTTAAATATTTTTGTGTAACTTCAGTCAAGGGGGTTTGTTTGCCTTTGCCCTGGAAAAAGAATTTTGAATTTCCTTCCAGGGCGCTGTTCCACCAGGTGGGGTCTGATGAACTCAAGATGTCACATTCATATTTTCTGGAAAAATCTTCTTTGCCCAGGATTTTGCTCCTGGGAAGCCTCAGAGGAAAAAGAAAACAAGAATTATCTGATTTGCTTCTCCAGTGCTTTGCTGCTTTGGAATGTGGTTGGAGATTCTTTATCCAACAGTGATTATTTGATCTGTTTAATGTGAATTATTTTGATTTATTGGCCAATCAGGGTCAACCTCTTTTGAGGCTCTGGAAAGAGTCACAAGTTTTCATTATTATCTTTTTAGCCTTCTGTCTGTATCCTTTCTCTATTCTTTAGTATAGTTTAATATTCTTTAATACAATATAATATCATAAAATAATAAATCAGCCTTCTGAGAACATGGAGTCAGATTCATCATTCCTTCCTCCGTCTGGGAACCCCACAAATAAAATACTCAAAATTTCAACAGACTGGGCACAACCCAAAAAATAAAGGAGCAAAAATGGCCACTAATGGGACAGCATCTAGAACATCTAGCCCAGCCTCTGGCAGAGTCAGAGATATCTCCTCAGGAAATGATAAGAAAATCAAGGAATGAGGATCTGATTAAATCAGGAGCGTGTCCTTCTTCTGACCAGGCCCTCAAGGCTGCACCAGGGTTTACTCCTGGTGACAATCCTGAGCTGCTTCCCAGCCTTCTTCTCTCCTTTGGAAACAGGGAATAAAGGAACCCGATGATCAATTTTGCAATTTGCAGTTGCCAAGCAGCTTTGAAGCAATTTAGTGATTTGGGTTCTTATTTCCTGCCTGTCCTGATGGCAGGAGATGATATAAGGATATTGAGCCTTATTAGTCTATTCATTCCCCTGATAAAACTGAGGGATTCAAAAGTTTTTTAGTGTTTTTTTTCTTTTTAATGTTAATTTTGGCTTTACAAGAGCTTGCTGTGCATTGTCTTTGAATTCATTTAGGAAAGCTCTGGAAAATAAAAGCACAATTTGCAAAGTATCAGAACCTTCCACCGCGCAGGTCTGAGCGCCCATTCAGCCGGACGTTCGGGGATCTGAGAGGCATTAATTAAAAGGTTGGTGTTAATGAGCACAAAAGGAGTGTGAGCATCGCCACTCGGCAGCCCGGAGGCTCCTGTTCACTGCAGCCTAATCCTCCTCCAGGGATTAACGTCAACAATAGAATTTAAATTCACTAAACACCTTATCAGATTGGCATTTACACCCCGCTATTAAACGTTTATCGGGACGGCAGCAGCCTGGGTTTCATTCCTGTCATCCTCACATCTCCGGTTATTTGGGGAAAGAGCTCCAGCAGATCATTCCCTGCCTGGCTGCGTGCCCGGGATGGCCCCAGGAGGCTCCGGGGACGGGATTCGGGTGCAGCCCCCTCCCCACAGCCCCTCCTGCGGGACTCAGCATCCTCAGGTGGGTTCGGTTTGGACAGGGGGAGGAAATTCCTGCCTGGGAGGCTGTGAGGAGCTGGGATGGAATTCCCAGAGCAGCTGTGGCTGCCCCTGGATCCCTGGCAGTGCCCAAGGCCAGGCTGGAGCCCCTGGGACAGTGGGAGGTGTGGGACCCATGGTGGGACCAGAGGAGCTTTGGGGTCTCCCCCAACCCAAACCATTCCAGCATTCCCTGGGCAGGTTGGGATGGGATTTTGGGAAGAAATATTGGGAGAGGGGCTGGGATGGAATTCCCAGAGCAGCTGTGGCTGTCCCTGGATCCCTGGCAGTGCCCAAGGCCAGGCCGGAGCCCCTGGGACAGTGGGAGGTGTCCCTGCCATGGCAGGGGTGGCACTGGGTGGGATTTAAGATCCTTTCAACCCAAACCATTCCCTGGATAGATTTAAAATTCCCAAGATCTCAGAAGAGGGGCTCCAGGAGAGCTGGAGAGGGACTGGGGACAGGAGATGGAGGGACAGGACACAGGGAATGGTTCCCCCTGCCAGAGGGCAGGGATGGATGGGATATTGGATAGGAATTGTTCCCTCTGAGGCTGGGATGGGATTCCCAGATTTGCTGTGGCTGCCCCTGGATCCCTGGAGGTGCCCAAGGCCAGGCTGGAGCCCCTGGGACAGTGGGAGGTGTCCCTGCCATGGCAGGGGTGGCACTGGGTGGGATTTAAAATCCCTCCCAACCCGAACCATTCCAGATTCTGTGATTCAATAACTCAGGCACATCTGCAAAGTGCCTGAAGCTGCAGCTCAGCTCCTTGGCGTGGCACACAATGGACTGGGGATGATCTCCTGCTTTAAGAGTTGCCTGACAGCTCCCTCATGATTTTAAAATAAAACTCTCCTCTTTTCTTTTCTCCGCGGCAAAATCCTCTCAAAGAGCTGACAGATTCCTTTCCCAAAGTTTCTTTGTGTGCTCCTCTTTGTGCTCACCCCCTTTGTTCCCCAGGCAGGCTGGGAGTGTTGGGGGCTGAACAATCCAATTTCGGAAGGAAGGACAAAACTCAGGAGTCAAAAGGAGCTGAGCTGCTCTTCAAACTGAGGAGGAAACGTTCAGCCTTGCACAGCCCCAAAGAGGAGAGGCACCGTGCCCAAATCCATCCCAGCTGCTGAAACTCCCTTTTGTGGCACTCACATTCTCTGAAAAAATCCCTTCGCCCAGGATTTCCCTCCTGGGAAGCTGAGAAGCCTCAGAGATAAAAGAAAACATTTCTTATCTCATTTGCTTCCCCTGTGTTTTGCTGCATTGGAATGTGGTCGGAGATTGTTTATCCAACAGGTGATTGTTTCATTGGTTTTATGAGAATTATTTTGATTTATTGGCCAGTCAGGGTCAATCTGTTCCGAGGCTCTGGATCAAGTCAGGAGTTTCCATTGTCCACAAGGGTCAAGGCCAGCTTGGACAGGGCTTGGGGCACCCTGGGACAGTGGGAGGTGTCCTTGACATGGCAGGGGTGGCACTGGATGGATTTAAGGCCCTGTCTGACCCAAATCATCCTGGGATTCTCTGGCTCTGCCTATCAGAGGCTTTTGTTCCCATTTTACACCAGTAAAGCAACGTTCCAACAGCTCCCAGCCTCCTACATAATGCAGGCGACATGATTTCATCTGGTAGTTTCAGCACTGAACTGGATTTATTTTTTAATAACACCATATATATTTTATCCAAACTGTCATTCAGGCCTTCAGAGCTGGGAAAACGAAGACAAACATTACAGAAAAGTTTATGATTCCCTCACTCAGAGGATTTCCACTCTGCTCTCATTATTTCTGGCAGATTCGCTGTGGGGAGTTTTGCTTCTTCTCCTCAGTTATAAATATTCCATGCAGATTTTTAATTAGAGCAGCATGGGGGTTTTTTTTTGGCTGAGACAAAAGAAATTGGATTTTCCCCCTCCCCTCACCATTTGGGCTTCATTCATGTGGATGGACTTCCAGTAATGTACCCACATCAAATCTCTGCATAAACAAACCAGAGGCTGTTTTATTGAACTAAAACTCTAATTGCTTTTACCAACAGGTGTCTCCGAGTTGGAAAGCAAAACAAATGTTTGATCTGGTCCTTCCTCTAATTAGCAACAGATGAATTAGCAGCTGAAGGGAAAGATGCACTTTCGAGCCCATTGTCTGCGTTCAAACTGCTCTTGTGGAATGTTCTGTTCAACAGGAATTTGCTTATGCAGGAGTCAGAATTTGTTGCAGGGAGCACTGAACCATAAGGAAAAGGGAAAAAAGGAACTCTAGAGGGAAGGATAAAGCAGAAGGAGTAAACAGCAGAGTTCTGATTTCTGCCTTTCAGATCTCCTTCAGAAAACTTTTGCTGTGCTCTTCTTCATCTGCTCCTGGGTATCTGATTGAGGATTTTATTGGGATTTTCCAAGGAGCTGCCTCGCTTAAAATCTGAGTCTCAGATTGGATTGGGACCTTCAATCCCATCCAATGCCACGGGCAGGGAACTTCCAACAATCCAGGATGCTCCAGGCAGGTCCAGCAGGCCTGGAATTGCTGTAGGACTCCTCAAACAGGTTTAACCAAGTGGAGCTTCCAGGTGCTGCTGTCTCCTCCTCAATCCCTTGTGCTCCCATCTCCAAGCAGCTCCCAGGATTTGCCAGTGGTGTTGGCAAATTTCTGTCTCTGAATTCGTGTAGGACTCCTCAGACAGATTTAACCAAACAGAACCTCCAGGTGTTGCTGTCCCCTCCTCAATCCCTTGTGTTCCAACCTCCCAGGACTTGTCAGTGATGTTGGCAAATTTCTGAATTCGTGTAGGACTCCTCAGACAGGTGATTTAACCAAGTGGAGCTTCCAGGTGTTGCTGTCCCTCCTCAATCCCTTCTGTTCCAACCTTGGAGCAGCTCCAAGGATTTGCCAGTGATGCTGGAAAATTTCTGTCTCTGAATTCGTGTAGGACTCCTCAGATAGATTTAACCAAACAGAACCTCCAGGTGTTGCTGTCCCCTCCTCAATCCCTTGTGTTCCAACCTCCCAGGACTTGTCAGTGATGTTGGCAAATTTCTGAATTCGTGTAGGACTCCTCAGACAGGTGATTTAACCAAGTGGAGCTCCCAGGTGTTGCTGTCCCTCCTCAATCCCTTCTGTTCCAACCTCCAAGCAGCTCCCAGGATTTGCCACTGGTGTTGGCAAATTTCTGTCTCTGAATTCGTGTAGGACTCCTCCTCAAACAGGTTTAACCAAACTGAGCTCCCAGGTGTTGCTGTCTCCTCCTCAATCCCTTCTGTTCCAACTCCCAGGATTTGCCCTTGGTGTTGGCAAATTTCTGAATTCGTGTAGGACTCCTCCTCAAACAAGTGATTTAACCAAGTGGAGCTCCCAGGTGTTGCTGTCCCTCCTCAATCCCTTGTGCTCCCATCTCCAAGCAGCTCCCAGGATTTGCCACTGTTGCTGGAAAATTTCTGTCTCTGAATTCGTGTAGGACTCCTCCTCAAACAGGTTTAACCAAACTGAGCTCCCAGGTGCTGCTGTCTCCTCCTCAATCCCTTCTGTTCCAACTCCCAGGATTTGCCCCTGGTGTTGGCAAATCTGTGTCTCTGCCTAGAAAAAGGAATAACAGAACTCCCAGCTGGGCCCTGCTGCCAATTCAGCTCTTTCTCTCCTGATTTAGCAAATTGATTTCCAAACTGCAGCCATCAAAGGAACCATTCTGTCCAGCCACTGAACCCTGCCCTGCACAGAGGGCTTGGGGATGACAACCAGGCAGAGGAAGGACTGGGAGTGGCTTCACAAGTGAATTCACTGAATTCCACATTTCCTCCAGAAAAGAATGCAAAACAATCATTATTTACATGGAAGCGTGTGTGAGAAACTTCATTACAAAACTGTAAACATCAGAAGGCTTGGAAGAATTTAGAACAGAGCAAAAGGGAACTGTGAGGAGAGCAGAGGACATCTAAACCACAAAAACATAACTATACAGCAGTAAAGCTTTTCCTAATATTCACACAATTGTTATCTTTTAATTGTGAGAGCAAATAATCTCATTATCCATCTATAACAGGTCCATCAGCCAAACAGGTTCCAGTTTCCACCAGAAATGGAGTTTGGAGTTGAATTAATGTCTGGTTTTTTTCCATTTTACTCCTTAGGGATCACAGACAGAATAAGGATAGAGGGATAATGAGAGATTTGGTGTTGCCATGGATTTCTGGAGTCTGCACTGGACAAGACCCCCCAAAAGGAACTCACTGAGACTCTTCCCAACAACCAAATTCCGGTTTCCACCAGAAATGGAGTTAGGTACTGAATTAATGTCTTGTTTTTTCCATTTTACTCTTTAGGGATCACAGACAGAATAAGGATAGAGGGATAATGAAAGATTTGGTGTTGCCATGGATTTCTGGAGTCTGTACTGGACAAGACCCCCCAAAAGGAACTCACTGAGACTCTTCCCAACAACCAAATTCCGGTTTCCACCAGAAATGGAGTTAGGTACTGAATTAATGTCTTGTTTTTTCCATTTTACTCTTTAGGGATCACAGACAGAATAAGGATAGAGGGATAATGAAAGATTTGGTGTTGCCATGGATTTCTGGAGTCTGTACTGGACAAGACTCCCCAAAAGGAGCTCCCTGAGCCTCCTCCCAACAGCCAAACAGATTCCAAGTTCTACCAGAAGTGGAGTCAGGTGTTGAATTAATTTTACTCCTTAGGGATCACAGACAGAATAAGGGTAGACGAATAATGAAAGATTTGGTGTTGCCATGGATTCTTGTACTCTGCAATAGGGGAAAAGGGGGAAAAATAAAAAAGAGGATGCTGGGAGAGGTGTGAGAGCAACACCCCCAGAGTGTCACTGGGACAGCCCTGGCCCCTTCCAGAGCTCCCCAGGGCTGCTCCCACCTGCTCAGGCTCCAAACTCTGTTTATTCCTGAGCTTGCAGCCTCGTGTTCCTCTTCACTTTAATTGTTTCCACCACCTAACAAGCATTTCACAGGGAAAAAAATAAAAAAGAAAAAAAAAAAAAAATAAACAACGCACTCTGAAAAGTGTAAAAACTCCTCATGTCCTTGTTCTCACATTCTTCCTCTCAGTGCTGCACCCCAGGCACAGGAATTCATTTGGCTTTACAAGGAATTCTGCTGTGAGTCAGGTGTTATCAAAGGCTTCCTCCCATTGTTTATCACGGGAATCTGAGCTGATGCCTGGCCGGGCTCTCCTGGGGAAGCCGTTTATTAAATGTACAAATGTTCTGCAGCCCTGCGAGCACAGCCCTGACAGCCTCCCCTCCCTGCACAGCTCCAGAATAAACAACTCCAGAGTGAGGGGAAACTCAGCCTGGCAGCAGCTCCTGCCTCCTGTGCTGAGCAATTTAGGGAGGGTGAAAAGCTCCAATCGCTTGGATTTTCAGAATTTTGAAATTCTTTTCAAAATTACAATTAAAATTACAATTTTTTTTTTTTTTTTTTACAAAATTACAATTACAGAGCTCCGGCTCTGCCCGGGCTGGCAGCAGCTCCTGCCTCCTGTGCTGAGCAATTTAGGGAGGGTGAAAAACTCCAATTGCTTGGTTTTTAAAAATTTTTAAATTTTTAAAATTTAAAAAATTTTTAATTTAAAATGTTAATTTAAAATGTTAATTTAAAATTGAAATTTTTTTAATTTAAATTTAATTTAATTTAAAAACTATTTAAAAAATAGTAAAAAACTATTTTAAAAAATAGATTTTAAAAGTTTAATTGTAATAAAGTGGTTATAAAAATAGGAATCATGCCAGAGTAATAATAATTTGGATATAATTAGAAGAATAAATATTTATATGTATAATTAGAATAAAAATTTATATGTATAATTAGAAGAATGAAAATTTGGACAATTAGGATTTAGGACAATACGAGACAATAAGAAATAAAGAGTTACAGACAGTCCAGGTGCCTCTTTTCACTTCTTTCTAAACAACTCCAGAGTGAGGGGAGGCTCAGCCTCTGCCCGGGCTGGCAGCAGCTCCTGCCTCCTGTGCTGGGCAATTAGGGAGGGTGAAAAACTCCAATTGCTTGGTTTTTAAAAATTTTTAAATTTTTAAAATTTTAAAATTTTTTAATTTAAAATGTTAATTTAAAATTTAATTTAAAATGTTAATTTAAAATGTTAATTTAAATTTTAAATTTTTTAATTTAAATTAAATTTAATTTAATTTAAAAACTATTTTAAAAAATAGTTTTTAAAAGTTTAATTGTAATAAAATTGTTATAAAAATAGGAATCATGCCAGAGTAATAATAATTTGGCTATAATTAGAAGAATAAAAATTTATATATATGATTAGAAGAATAAAAATTAATATGTATAATTAGAAGAATGAAAATTTGGACAGTTAGGATTTAGGACAATATGAGACAATAAGAAATAAAGAGTCACAGACAGTCCAGGTGCCTCTTTTCACTTCTTTTTAAAATTTAAAAATGTTTAATAGTGATAAAGTGGTTATAAATAGCAATAAAATGGTTATAAAAATAGTAATAATATCAGAGTAATAATAATTGTGGACAATTTGGATTAGGACAATACGAGACAATAGAAACAAAGAGTCACAGACAGTCTGGTATCTCTTTTCACTTCTTTATAAAATTTTAAAAGTTAAATAGTAATAAAATGATTATAAATAGTAATAAAATGATTATAAAGATAGTAATACAATTACAGTAATAATAATTTGGACAATTAGGATTTAGGACAATATGAGACAATAAAAACAAAGAGCCACAGACAGTCTGGGTACCTCTTTTCACTTGTTTTTAAAATTTAAAAAGTTTAATAGTAATAAAATTATTATAAATAGTAATAAAATGATTATAAAAATAGTAATACAATTACAGTAATAATAATTTGGACAATTAGGATTAGGACAATATGAGACAATAAAAACAAAGAGTTAAGGACAATATTTTGGGCAAAATAAGCCCAAAAATGGACCCACGTTAATAGAGGATTAACCCTTAAAAACAATAACCTGTTGCATATTCATACACCAAATTAATAATGCATAAATTCCATTCAAACACAGGATTCTGGCTGGGCAGTGTCAGCTTCTTCCTCTGAATCCTGAAGCATCCTCAGGGCTGAGCAAGGAGGGAAGAAGTTCCTTTC
Source organism: Setophaga petechia (assembly GCA_024362935.1). Classification (NCBI taxonomy): domain Eukaryota; kingdom Metazoa; phylum Chordata; class Aves; order Passeriformes; family Parulidae; genus Setophaga; species Setophaga petechia. Next base: position 47,278 of record JANCRA010000358.1, read on the forward strand.
CTCTGATAAAGGAGCCATAAATTCTCTTTCTCTCTGCACAAGAAAATACATCACAAGTGTAGGAATTGACTTTGTGCTGGAAGGAAAAAAAATAAATAAATAAAAAGGGGGAGACACAAGCAAAGATGATAAACCCAAAAGAAAATAAACCCAGTGCATAAATCACTGCAGAGTCAGGGTGGAAGAGGCTGCACTTCATAAAACCTGACACTGTCACCTCTGCTCTGCAAAAAGGAGATAAAAAACCAAACCCTGGGTCGCCCTTTACATTGAATTTAAAAATTATAACACCATAAAATCAGAATAAATCACTCAACTTCAGTCCCTGGGACTGTGTTAGGGATTGTCCATTGCTTACCCAGGATTTGGAGCTGAATTTGTCCTGAATTTAGAGCCTGGACATTTTAATTTCCCCCATTAAAAATGAATTGGACACCTCTGGTTCCTCACACCACAGAATCTCTGTCCTGTAGATCCCACAGCAGGTTCTAACCCTGAAATGAGATTTATTCCCCCAGCTTTGTGTGCTCTTCATTATTTTGGGAAAGGCAGCAGGACTGGCTTTGTCCCTGGGATTTCCACTCCAGCCAGAGCAACAAAAAGGAAAGGGAAAAAAAAATCCAGTCCTTGACCCTCGGTGAACCTGGGAAATTATTTTTAGCAAATCCTGAAAAGTGCAGAAAGCAGCAGGGGAGGAGGGGATGAGCACCCTGAAGGGTATGGCAAATATCCAGGGGGAAATGCAATCATTTGCATAAATTATGGCGAGTTTTGTTTGAAGAAGTTTCTTTCTTTTTCTGTCTCCGCGGGGGGTTTGTTTGGGTTTCTTTATCTAAGAAAAAAAAAGCACTAAAAAGTTAAATATTGGAAAGAGGGGGGGATCCAGCACCTGGGCAAGAAATGAAGTGATTAATGAAGATGTTAATGAAGTGATTAATGAAGATGTTAATGAAGTTATTAATGAAGTTATTTCAGTTTTCATTTCAGCCACCGACCCACAGAAGCCCCATTTTGCACTCAGCTGCTCCTTAATTTCCAGTGAACTACAGATGCATCACCCCATTGATGAAAATCCATACAGGGGGAGTTAGAATTGAAAAATTTAGCATTAAAAGCCCCCTTGAGTAAGTTAAAAAAGTATGGGAAGAAGATGCAAGGTGCACTTCACATTTTATGCACTGACCTTCCAGAATCAGGGGGAAATTAATTAGGGACCACAAATCAAAATATCCCACAGGAACTCCTGAAAACCCTGAATTTGGACAGGCTGCCCAAGCAGCATCAGGGGATTCACAGGATTTTTGGATGTGTGTAAACTCCTCTTTGTGCTCTTGAAAATCTGCTTTAAAAGGGGCCAAAGTGACTGTGCTGGGCTCTAAAACTCCTGCACAGATAAAGCCGGGAAATGATACCAATAAAATAATTACCTGTGTGGAAAAGCTTTTCAAGAATAGAAAAATAACAGAATTATTCGAGGATGCAGAGGACAGGCAGGTGCTGAGTTTAAGTAATCTGGAAGAGGATTCAGCCCCAAAATCCCCTCTCAAATCCCCAAAAGCCTGAGGCACCAATCCCACACTCAAACCCCAATTAAGCTCTCCTCGAGGATCGGATGTTAAAAAGCACAAAACAAAACCCGTTTGTGTTTTCTCTCAAACCATTCTCACCCAAACGCTCCATTTTTCTGCCCAAATAACGGTGGGGAAACGCTCTGGGAATTTCCAAGCGGGTGACGGAAATGTGGCACAAACATCTTCATGATGCAAATCTGATCGCTGGGATCTTCAGCTGGAGCGCGTTTGTCTGGATGAGGGGAGGATGCTCCGTTCTTGGCGTTCCCTCGGTTCGTTCACCGGCAGATTTGCTGAGATAATTGTTGATATTCCCCCCAAGGCATTCAGAGCCCGGGGAAGGAAATTTTCCCTGGCTCTGAGCTTGAATTCCACTGCCTGATTCAGAGGGGAGGTTGCAATTAGAAAAAAATCAGAAAAATAGCAATGTGCCTCACCTTTGAGATATTCAGAGATATTTTAACTTCATTCTTTCAATACCATTGACCTTGTGTGGGAAGGAACTGATTGTTCTTGGAAACTGGAGGGTTAATTAAAAAAATTAAACAACTGCAGAGTCCTTTGGGAGCTGCCACATTGGAGACGTGGATATGGATTTGTAGAGACATTTCCATGTGTCCATGTATGACACCACAGCCAATAGCAATAATAATAATAACAACTCCAGTCCTAATAATAATAACAATAATAATAATAATAATAATAATCTTCTTCACTCCAGCCCTTCAGAAACACTTCCAGATCTTGGCAATTTTCTTCTATTTTCTTCTATTTACAATATAATTCTGCAGCCTGAAAGTTGCTTTTTCAGTGAAGGAGTTTATTTGCATGCAATTCCACATTCTTGGGCAGGTTTGAGTGGAAATTTGGGATTAATGAGCATGGACGCTGGCAGACCAGGGGCTGAGAATTCCACTCTTTATTCCCAGGTGATTTCCAGGAATTCATTCACAAAATCCATTCCAAATTTTTGATTTTTCTTCGATTTACCAAGAACAAAAACCACACCAGATTTTGACAGGATTTTTTAACTCAGCTCTGAGTGAGCTTCTTCTCTTATTGCAGATCCATCATTAAATTAAACAACAGCTCAAATGGCTCAAAAATGTGCTGTAAATTTTGTTATTGAGTTTAAAAAGGCAGCAAAAAGGGGTCCAGAGGCAGGAGAAGCCTCATCCTGTGCTGAAGGAGCTCCTCAGAGATGCAGAACCACAGGGATGTGGTGGGAAATAAAATGAACCAAGGCCTCTTACTGATCAAACCCCTCATTGGAATGGAAGCATTTGGAGATTACTTTCAGCTTCTAGAAATTCCTGACAATAAACAAATATTCAAACAGTGCCTCTGAAGCCAGCACAGAGCTGTTCGTGGGGGTTTTTATGCATCAAGGCAAGAGAGAGAAATAAATTTTTAAAAAGGCTTTTAAAATTTTAAAAAAGGGGGTGAAATATTACTGCCAGGTCCTTGAAGGAGTTTCAGCCCCAGGATGCTCTGGCTGCCGTGAATAAAGGAGGAGACAAGGTCTGAGACAAGGTTTCAAAAGCAGGAGGCAGAGAAAGTGGAAAAGCCAAGATTTATTTGACTCATCCCAACAGCAAGAGGGGCTCTGCCTGCCAAGGTTAGCTGACACCAGCACAAAAATGGAATCGCCATAAATTTGTCCCCAACAAGATCTATTGTCACCTGGAGATGATGAAACCTGGTTTATCATCTGGCTTTTAAAATATACACACAGAGCAGGACGTGCTGCTGGCAGATGAAATAATGCTGTCTCTGAAATTTCAAGAGGATTCATGTTGCCCTGATTTTTAAATATTTTCCAAGCCTTCTGTGTTTGCATTCTTGTAATGAACTTTCTCACTCACTTTCTGTAAATAACTTGTTGTTTTGCATTATTTTATAGAGAAAGAGAAATTTGATGGGCTGTTGGATTGTCCAGTGTCACTGGAGAGGTGGCACTGTCACTTTCAGAAATCAGGAAATAAAATTCCCTTTTTTACCTTAAAAACAACAACGTGTGCTGAATAAAGGAAGGAGGGACTTCACCCAGGTTATTCCTTCAGTGGCTCTTTAGAATTGGTTTGAAAAAGGAAAGAAAGAAAAAGAAATGGGCCCTTCCCAGGCTGATCCATCCCACTCAACACAGATAAATTGCTTTTATTCCTTCAAATAAAAGGAGCCATAAGAACACTCCCAGAGCAAGACTTTAAATGTGCCAGCCCACTGACAGAGATGAATTTCATTCTAACTGAAAATCCATACAAACTTTAATTTTGAATGAACCTTTGATTCTCAATTAATTTTTTTCCCCCAAGTCCTTTATTTCAGTCAGAGATATCAGGATATTCCCACAGAACAATTCCCAACCAGCGTTAATGACAGAGCAGAAATTGCAGATTTGTTTTATTTTCCAGAATATAAAGCAAATTTCCAACTCAAGGCAGATCCTGTTGGAGGCAGCATCCCAAAACCAGAGTGTGCCTGAGGCTTTGGGAAGAAACCAAAGAAACAGCAACAGAACCAGCAAATACCTCCAAAAATATCATTTATGTTCTTCCTGCTGCTCTGCTTTGCTTGGCAAAGAACTTTTGCCCTGATGAATAATTGGAAGTATTAAAAGAAATGCCAGGAGCAGCTCAGAGGTGCTGAGTGAGCCTGGATTTCCTGCTGGCTGTCCCAAAAATTGGAAATTTCTGTGCCCAGAGGGGCTGGGAGGGCTGAGATTTAGTAAAAAAGCTAATGGTTAAAAAAACACACACAAAAAAGGAAAACAAACCCACAAAAATGTAATATAATAAATATAATAAATATAATATAATATAATATAATATAATATAATATAATATAATATAACATATAATATACCATATAATATACCATATAATATAATATAATATAATATAATATAATATAATATAATATAATATAATATAATATAATATAATATACCATATAATATACCATATAATATACCATATAATATAATATAATATAATATAATATAATATAATATAATATAATTATATTTATATAATTTTCCCTGCCCTCAGACAACATTGACAGCCCAGCTCCAGAACTGTTCACTCAAACCCCTCATCCTTTGTCACTTTAATCTCTCCTTATAAATCAAACCCTCAATCTTCATCATCTCCCCTGTCCTTCCCTGCAATCCATCCCCGAGCTGCTGTTCCCTTTGGCGAGTTGATAAAAGACAATTTGCAAATATTTGGATTTGTCCTGCAGTTTGCAGATTGGAGCAGCAGCTTTGCTGGGCTCTGCTGTTTGCTCTGCCCGTGCCCTGCACGCTGCTGCTCAGAGCCCTCCCCAGGCTCCCAGCAGGGAGAAGATCAGCAGATAATCAAAATACTGAATACTGAAAAGGTCAACATAATCCTGAACAGAACCTGAGCTACTCCCATGTATTGGGGATTAAAATTATTGCATCCCGCACTTGGGAGAAAGAGCAGGGGAGAAAAAGAGCAAAGGCTGGAGCTTGATGCACTCAGGTGTCAAAGGCAGAGGGAAAAGGAGAAATAAACATTCTGAGCTATTGATTTCAGCTGATTTCTTTTCCTAAAAAAGGGATTTCCCCTTTTCCATTCCAAGTTAAGCACTCAGAATGAAGCAGCCTCACAAAACATCCTCACTAGGGAAGGAATTCTGGGCTGGAATTGAATGAGTTGGAAGATTCTGCTACAAAAAAACTGAAATATTTACTCCAGTGTTGACACCCTCAGGGTGCTGCTGGTGCTTTACCCTAAAATGAGACATGGGCAGGAATGACTTCTCTCCCTGAGGTTTCCAGCAGGCAGAGCAGTGGGGATGGTTTTGTTTTTCATGCTGAGGAAACAAGGGCTGGGAATTTGCTGAAATTCCTCCAGAGAGCTCCAACAACACAGACACAGGAGCTGCATTTGCATTGAACACTGAACAAATAAATCAATAAATCAGCAATGAGGCAGCGCTGGGATGGAAATGTTACACCCTGTCTTAGGGCAGAGCTGAAGTTCTCCCTGAAAAGTCTTGGCAAAACTCCTTTGCTATTTTTTTTTTTTAAGGGAATAAATGTTACCACACTCTCAAAGTAAAAAATAATTTTTTTTTGCCACTTCAGACTGTTACAAAAGAGTTGAGGTGTGTAAACATCAAAAAGGAAAACCTCAAAGCATCTCAGTGTTGGGATTCCAGCTTTTTGTTGCTCATATTTTTCTTCCAGAGAACAGAAGCTCATTTTTTTTGCTGTTGAAACTCACCGAAAAAAGTCGATTTTTAAGGTGTTTACAGAGGAGAATTTATCCACAGCTTTTTGGACAGCCACAAGTTCGAAGTGAAATAAAAATGAATGATCCACCCACCAGAGGAGCTGCAGGTTTTCCCACCCTGCAGCGAGGGAGGTGTGCTCACATACATGTTCTGTACATACATGTTCTGTACATACATGTTCTGTACATACATGTTCTGTACATACCTGTTCTGTATGTGAAAAATGCATGTATTTCATGGTTGCCTTTTCGCAAATATTAAAATGAATATTGTATGTGTTGTGTTAGGAAGTAATGCTGTGTTAATTCTCTTAAGTACTGTGTTAAATACAGTTTTAGGTTATAAAAATTGTTAAAATAGAAACTGTGCTATGGAGGATGCTTTGTTTAACAGAAAGAACTTGCAGTGAGACAGCAGCCACAGGACACCTGAATCTTTCCACTACTACTACTACTGCTACTATTATTATTATTATTATTATTGCTATTGTTATTATTATTATTATTTAAGGATCTCATTCCTGAAAATGGGATTTTTAGGGGATACAACCAGGAGCCCCCATGCTGAGCACCCAGGCCTTGGGCACTTCATGGACCCAGGGGCAGCCCCAGCTGCTCTGGGAATTCCATCCCAGCCAGGAATTCCTTCCCAAAATCCCATCCCAAACCTGCCCATGGAATCCTGGAATGGTTTGGGTTGGAGGAGACCCCAAAGCTCCTCTGGTCCCACCATGGTCCCACAGCTCCCACTGTCCCAGGTGGCTCCAGCCTGGCCTTGGGCGCTGCCAGGGATCCAGGGGCAGCCACAGCTGCTCTGGGAATTCCATCCCAGCCCCTCCCCACCCTGAGGTGAGAATTTCTTCCCAAAATCCCATCTAACCATGGAATGCTGGAATGGTTTGGGTTTCAGGGACCCCAAAGCCCATCCAGTCCCACCATGGGTCCCACACTTTCCACAGATCCAGGGGGCTCCAGCCTGGCCTTGGGCACTGCCAGGGATCCAGGGGCAGCCACAGCTGCTCTGGGAATCCCATCCCAGCCCCTCCTCACCCTCCCAGCCAGGAATTCCTTCCCAAATTCTCCCCAAAGTTCCCCCCTGTCCCTTTGCAAACTGAAATCCTTCGTGGTCAGAGCCCCGGCAGAGTTTCATCCCTTCAGCTGGCGCCTCTCTGCACTTCTCTTTGTTAGAATATTAAAAATAAAAAGACAAAAAAAGTGAAATTCTCCTGCTCTGTGCTTGCCTTGGATGCTTTGATTTCAATCAAGTCCCCCTTCACTCCCCAGATAACGAATCATTAATTGTTTCTTTTTGGAAATCAGGGTTAAATAAAAGCAGATACAGACACAATAAATTCCGAGATAAGAAGATATCCTTAATAAAACCCTGGGTGGCAGCGATGTTCCCATATTAAATTCACAGCATCTGTTTCATAAACAACCTTTTCCTCCCTCCTTTTTTCCAAATGTTGCTCCAGGAGATCTTTTTATGGAGGATAATTTTGGATTTTATGGTGGGACTGTAAAACAGGCAGGGAAAGCAATATTTTAGATTGTTCCTCGTGCTGGGCCTCACTCCACAGAGCCCTTCACTAAAACCTGGCGCCCTTTTCCAGCCTGAAAATTGAAATTTGGGGAATTTCCTTTCCACTCTTCCCAGGATTGGTGTTGCACAAAGAAAGGTTGGGATGTGGTAGCAGCACCCAGGGGAAAAAACAGAAACAGAGGCTAAAAACCAGGAAAAAATCCCTGTGTGCCAAAAATCTTTAACTCTGGGGGAGTTAATATATTGAAATTTTGGGGGAAACCAGCATGAAATATTGCATTTTAAATGCCATAAACCCTGTAATTGTTGGAAAACCAGCATGAAATATCGCATTAAAAACACCAAAAACCCTTTAATTTTTGGAAAACCAGCATGAAATATTGCATTAAAAACACCAAAACCCCATTATTTTTTGGGAAACCAGCATGAAATATTGCATGAAAAACACCATAAACCCTTTAATTTTGGGAAACCAGAATGAAATATTTCATTTTAAATGCCATAAAGCCGGGCCATGCTTTGGGGACAAGGCTGGATTTGTACAATATTTCTAAGGAGAAAAATGAGGTGGCTATTTAAGAATATTTGAAAATCAAAGAGAAGCATTTACCCAGGGCCTGAAATACTGATTTTTTTTCCTTAAAAGATACAGTAGATAATAAAAATCTTCTATTCCATTTCCTTCCTTTTGTTTGTTGTTAAATAAATCCAAGGGCTCACATCTTCTATTAACAATTACAAGAAGTGAAAGTGCTAATAATTCAGTTCAAATCACTTTAATAATTTGCCAAAATGTACCAAATTTCAAACACCAGAGTGTTTGAAAAGCATTTTCAAATTCATATTTCCTGTGGCTACATGCAGCTTTTTCCCCTGAAACACTGAATTTTTCCTTACAAAAATACAGAAGATGACAAAAATCTCTTGGATTCGGCATTGAAACATTTCTATTCCATTTGCTCCCTTTTGTTTGTTGTTTAAATAAATCCAAGAGGTCACATCCTCTATTAACAACTACAAGAAGTGAAAGTGCTGAGAGCTGAGTTCAAATCACTTCAATAATTTACAAAAATTCACCAAATTTTAAACACCTGAGTGTTTGAAAAGCATTTTCAAATCTGTTTTTGGCTGCATTCAGTTTTTCTTCTGATACACGGATTTTTTCCTTAAAAAATACAGAAGATAACAAAAATCTTTCTGGATTTGGCATTGAAACATTTCTATTCCATTTGCTCCCTTTTGTTTGTTGTTAAATAAATCCAAGAGGTCACATCTTCTATTAACAGTTACAAGAAGTGAAAGTGCTAATAATTTAGTTCAAATCACTTTACTAATTTACCAAATTTCAAACACCAGAGTGTTTGAAAAGCATTTTCAAATTCATTTTTCCTGTGCCTACATTCAGTTTTTCTTCCTGATACACGGATTTTTTTCCTTAAAAAATACAGAAGATAACAAAAATCTCTCTTGGATTTGGCATTTCTATTCCATTTCCTTCCTTTTGTTTGTTGTTAAATAAATCCAAGGGGTCGCATCCTCTATTAACAGTTACAAGAAGTGAATGTGCTGAGAGCTGAGTTCAAATCACTGCAAAAATTTACCAAAATTTACCAAATTTCAAATACCAGAGTGTTTGAAAAGCATTTTCAAATCTGGTTTTGGCTGCATTCAGTTTTTCTTCCTGATACATGGATTTTTTTCCTTAAAAAATACAGAAGATAACAAAAATCTTTCTTGGATTTGGCATTGAAACATTTCTATTCCATTTGCTCCCTTTTGTTTGTTGTTAAATAAATCCAAGAGGTCACATCTTCTATTAACAGTTACAAGAAGTGAAAGTGCTAATAATTTAGTTCAAATCACTTTACTAATTTACCAAATTTCAAACACCAGAGTGTTTGAAAAGCATTTTCAAATTCATTTTTCCTGTGCCTACATTCAGTTTTTCTTCCTGATACACGGATTTTTTCCTTAAAAAATACAGAAGGTAACAAAAATCTCTCTTGGATTGGCATTTCTATTCCATTTCCTTCCTTTTGTTTGTTGTTAAATAAATCCAAGGGGTCGCATCCTCTATTAACAGTTACAAGAAGTGAAAGTGCTGAGAGCTGAGTTCAAATCATTTTAATAATTTACCAAAGGAAAGCAGGAAGCATAAACAAAAGATAATGAAACACTTTTAATGAATTCACATCCCAGAGCACCTTTTCCCA
>JANCRA010000359.1:0-56778 GCA_024362935.1 Setophaga petechia
TTTTGGAAATTTGGGGATTTGGGGACATTTTGGACATTTGGGGAAATTTGGGGGTTTGGGGGACATTTGGGAGGATTTGGGAAGTTTGGGGGTTTGGGGACATTGAGGAGATCTGGGGATTTGGGAACATTTTGGGGATTTTGGGGTTTGGGGGATTTGGGGATTTGGGGACATTTGGGGGACGTTTTGGGGACATTTTGGGACATTTGAGGAGATTTAGGGGATTTTGGCATTTTAGGGATTTTGGGGGATTGTGGGGCATTTAGCAGGTTTGGGGATTTTGGGGGATTTTGGGGCGATTTTGAGATTTAGGGAAATTGGGGATTTTGGACCCTTTGGAGTTTTGGGGACATTTGGGGACATTTGGGGAATTGGGGACATTTTGGGATTGAGGGGATTTGGGGACATTGAGGGCGATTTGGGGACATTTGGGGAGATTTGGGGGTTTTGGAGGATTTTGGGGGGATTTTGAGATTTTGGGGAATTTGGGCGTTTGGGGACATTTCAGGAGCGCAATGCTGAGAACGCCATCGAGGCCCTCGAGGAGTGTCCCTGGTGCTGTCCCCAACAATGTCCCCAATGTGTCCCCAATGTCCCCAAATGCCCCCAATGTCCCCCAATGTCCCCAATGTCTCTGTGGTGTCCCACTGTCCCCAATGTCCCCAACTGTCCACAATGTCCCCAATGTCCCCAATGTCCCCAAATCCCCTCAATGTCCCCCAATGTCCCCAACTGTCCCCAATGTCCCCAATGTCCCCAATGTCCCCAATGTCCCCAATGTCCCCAAATCCCCCTCAATGTCCCCAATGTCCCCAAATGTCCCCCAATGTCCCCAATGTCCCCAATTTCCCCAATGTCCCAAATATCCCCAATATCCCCAATGTCCCCAATGTCCCCAATGTCCCCAATGTCTCTGTGGTGTCCCCAATGTCCCCCAATGCCCCCCAATGTCCCCAAATGTTCCCAATGTCCTCAATGTCCCCAATGTCCCCCAATGTCTCTGTGGTGTCCCCAATATCCCCACTGTCCCCCCAATGTCCCCAATGTCCATAATGTCCCCAATGTCCCCAATGTCTCTGTGGTGTCCCCCAATGTCCCCCAATGTCCCCCCAATGTCCCCATGTCCCCCAATGTCCCCCAATGTCCCCAATGTCCCCAATGTCCCCAATGTCCACAATGTCTCTGTGGTGTCCCCAACTGTCCCCAATGTCCCCAAATCTCCTCAATGTCCCCAGTGTCCCCAATGTCCCCAATGTCCCCAATGTCCCCAGTGTCCCCCAATGTCCCCAATATCCCCAATGTCCCCTCAGGAGCGCAATGCCGAGAACGCCATTGAGGCGTTCAAGGAGTGTCCCTGTGTGCTGTCCCCCAATGTCCCCAATGTCCCCAACGTCCCCAACACCCCCAATGTCCCCAATCCCCCCAATGTCCCCCAATGTCCCTTTAACCCCTGGATGTCCCCAATGTCCCCAACTGTCCCCAGTGTCCCCAATGTCCCCGCTGTCCCCTCAGGAGCGCAATGCCGAGAACGCCATCGAGGCCCTCAAGGAGTACGAGCCCGAGATGGGCAAAGTGTACCGGAGTGACCGCAAGGCCGTGCAGAGGATCAAGGCCAGGGACCTGGTGCCAGGGGACATCGCCGAGGTGGCAGGTGGGGACACTGGGGACATTGAGGGTGGACAGGGACATTGGGGGCATTGGGACAGTGGGGACACTGGGGACACTCAGGGGTTAAAGGGACATTGGGGGCATTGGGGTCACTCAGGGGACTTTGGGGACAATGGGGACATTGGGGGACATTGGGGACACAGCAGTGACCGCAAGGCCGTGCAGAGGATCAAGGCCAGGGGACCTCGTGCCAGGGGACATCGCCGAGGTGGCAGGTGGGGACACTGAGGGTGACAGGGACATTGGGGACATTGGGGGGATTTGGGACACTGGGGACAGTGGGGGTCACTGGGGACACTCAGGGGTTAAAGGGACACTGGGGGACACTGGGGACAGTGTGGTCACTCAGAGGTTAAAGGGACGTTGGGGACATTGGGGGACACTGGGGACATTGGGGACACTGGGGACAGTGTGGTCACTCAGGGGTTAAAGGGGACACTGGGGACACTCAGGGGACAATGGGGACACTGGGGACACTGGGGGACACTTAGGAGTTAAAGGGACATTGGGGACATTGGGGACACTGTGGTCACTCAGGAGTCATAGGGGACATTGGGGGACATTGGGGACATTGAGGACACTGTGGTCACTCAGGGGACATTGGGGGACATTGGGGACATCTAGGGTAACAGGGACATTGGGGACACTGTGGTCATTCAGGGGGTCATAGGGACATTGGGGACACCTGGGGACACTGGGGACACTCAGGGGTCATAGGGACATTGGGGACATTGGGGACGTTGGGGACATTGGGGATATTGGGGACAATGCGGACACTCAAGGGTTAAAGAGGTCAGAAGGACATTGGGGACACTCAGGGAACACTCAGGGGACATTGGGGACACTGTGGTCACTCAGGGGTCACAGGGACACTGGGGACACTGGGGTCACTCAGGGGTCATAGGGACATTGGGGTCACTGTGGTCATTCAGGGGTTAAAGGGACATTGGGGACATTGGGGACACTGGGGTCATTCAGGGGTCATAGGGACATTGGGGACATTGTGGGGACAAGGAGCCTTCAGCTCCCAGTCCCTCCCAGTTTGTCCCAGGTCCCTCCCAGTCCATCCCAGTAACCCAAATGTCCCTTCCCAGTATAAACCAGTTTGTCCCAGTCCCTCCCAGTGTCCCCAGTTCCCTGCCAGTAACCCCCTTGACCCCTCCCAGTCCCTCCCAGTATAAACCTAGTAACCCCAAGTCCATCCCAGTTCCCTCCCGGTCCATCCCAGTTTGTCCCAGTCCCCTCCCAGTATCCCCAGTGACCCCTCCCAGTCCCTCCCAGTATAAAACCAGTTCCCTCCCAGTCCCTCCCAGTCCATCCCAGTCCCTCCCAGTTTGTCCCAGTGTCCCCCTGGTCCCCTACCAGTTTGTCCCAGTCCATCCCAGTTTGTCCCAGTATATCCCAGTCCCTCCCAGTATAAGCCAGTCCCCTCCCAGTCCCTCCCAGTCCCTCCCAGTCCCCTCCCAGTCCATCCCCAGTTTGTCCCAGTCCATCCCAGTCCCTCCCAGTTTGTCCCAGTCCCTCCCAGTTTGTCCCAGTTTGTCCCAGTAAGGCCCCGCTCTGTTTCCCAGTTGGGGACAAGGTCCCGGCCGACATCCGGATCATCTCCATCAAATCCACCACGCTGCGCGTCGACCAGTCCATCCTTACTGGTTCGTACTGGTTTGTACTGGTTTGGGGCCGGGAGGGCACTGGGAGGGAACTGGGATGGACTGGGAGGGACTGGGATAAACTGGGATGAAACTGGGAGGGACTGGGAGGGGATTAAAGGGTTAAAAATGGGGGAAATCGAGGTTAAAGGGATTTTATTTATACTGGTTTGTTACTGGTTTATACTGGTTTGGGGCTGGGAGGGGACTGGGAGGGGACTGGGACAAACTGGGGGTAAACTGGGAGGGACTGGGAGGGGATTAAAGGGTTAAAAATGGGGGGAAATTGAGGGGGTTTTATACTGGTTTGTACTGGTTTGGGGCTGGGAGGGAACCTGGGATGAACTGGGATAAACTGGGATAAACTGGGATGGACTGGGAGGGGGATTAAAGGGTTAAAAATGGGGGGAAATTGAGGGGGTTTTATACTGGTTTGTACTGGTTTATACTGGTTTCTATCGATTCCTATGGTTGTTTTTTTTTACTGGTTTGTACTGGTTTAAACTGGTTTATACTGGTTTATACCAGTCCCTACTGGTCCGTACTGGTTTATACTGGTTTTTACTGGTTTTTATCGATTTCTATGGGGTTTTTTAACTGGTTTGTACTGGTTTAAACTGGTTTATATTGGTTTTTACTCATTTTTACTGGTTTATACTGGTCCATACTGGTTCGCACTGGTCCATACTGGTTCTACTGGTTTTATATCGATTTTTATGGCTTTTTTTTACTGGTTTGTACTGGTTTAAACTGGTTTATATTGGCTTATACTGGTTTGTTACTGGTTTATATCAGTTTTTACTCATTTTACTGGTTTATACCTGGTTTGCACTGGTCTGTACCGGTCCATACTGGTCCGTACTGGTCCAAACTGGTCCATACTGGTTTATACCGGTTTTTACCGATTTTTGTCGATTTTATGGGGGTTTTTTTCACTGGTTTATACTGGTTTATATTGGTTTTTACTCATTTTTACTGGTCCATACTGGTCCATACTGGTCCATACTGGTCCATACTGGTTTCTATCAATTTCTGTGGGGTTATTATAATTGGTTTATATTGACTTATATTGGTTTGCATTGGTTTTTACTGGTTTATACTGGTCCATACTGGTTTATACTGGTCCATACTGGTCCATACCGGTCCGTACTGGTTTATACTGGTCCAAACTGGTCTGTACTGGTGCAGGGGAGTCGGTGTCGGTGATCAAGCACACGGACCCGGTGCCCGACCCCCGCGCCGTCAACCAGGACAAGAAGAACATGCTGTTCTCCGGTGAGTGACGTCATCGATTGCCGTCATCAATCGCGTCATCGCGGGGGGGGGCAAAGCGGCCGAATTCGGGTCTAAAAAACCCCCGCGGTTTTGGGGTGAAATCGCGCAGGTTTGGGGCTAAAAAACCCCAAATTTGGCGTCCAAACCTCTCATTTTTGGAGTCTAAAATCTCAATTTTGCCTCCAAAAAATCTCTAAATTTTTTGGTTAAAATGGCCCGGTTTTGGGTCTAAAACACCCCAAATTTGGGTCTAAAGAACCCCAAGTTTTGGGTTCAAATCTCTTATTTTTGTGTCTAAAAACCCCCCAAATTTGTGTCTATAAAACGCCAAATTTTAGGGTAAAATCTCTCCGTTTTGTCTCTAAAGAACTCCAAGTTTTGGGTCCAAACCTCTCATTTTTGGCTCTAAAACCCCTAAATTTGTATCTAAAACTCCCCAATCTTTAGTCTAAAAAACCCCCAAATTTGGGTCCAAACCCCTCATTTGTGGCTCTAAAATCCCCAAATTTTAGTCTAAAAAACCCCAAATTTTGGTCTAAAAAAACCCCAAATTTGGGATTAAAAAATCTTGGTTTTGAGTCCAAAAAGGGCCCAAATTTTAGTCTAAAAAACTCCCAAATTTTGGTCTAAAAAAATCCAAATTTTGGTCTAAAAAATCCAAATGTTGGGCTAAAAACCCCCAAATTTTCGTCTAAAAAAACCCCAAATTTTGGGGGTAAAAATCTCATTTTAGAGTCCAAAACCCCCCAAATTTTGGGGTGAAACCCCTCATTTTTTGCTCTAAAATACCCAAATTTTTGTCTAAAAAAAACCCAAATTTTGGGTCTAAAACCTCTCATTTTTGGCTCTAAAAACCCCAAATTTTTCATCTAAAAAAACCCAAATTTTGATCTAAAAAAACCCCAAATTTGGGATAAAAAAATCTCATTTTTGAGTCCAAAAAGGGCCAAATTTTAGTCTAACGAAACCCAAATTTTGGCTCTAAAATCCCCAAACTTTAGTCTAAAAAAATCCCCAAATTTTGGTCTAAAAAACCGCAAATCTTGGGGTCAAAAATCTCATTTTTGAGTCCAAAAAGGGCCAAATTTTAGTGTAAAAAACCCCAAATTTTGGTCTAAAAAACCCCAAATTTTGGGGGTAAAAATCTCATTTTTGAGTCCAAAAAGGGCCAAATTTTAGTCTAAAAAACCCCCAAATTTTGGTCTAAAAAACCCCCAAATTTTAGTGTAAAAATCCACAAATTTTGGGATCAAAACCCCCAAATTTTGGGTCTAAACCCCCTCATTTTTGGCTCTAAAATCCCCAAATTTTCATCTAAAAAAAACCCAAATTTTGGCTCTAAAACCCCCAAATTTTGGTCTAAAAACCCCAAATCTTGGGGTCAAAAATCTCATTTTTGAGTCCAGAAAGGGCCAAATTTTAGTCTAAAAAATCCCAAATTTTGGTCTAAAAAACCCCAAATTTTAGTGTAAAAATCCACAAATTTTGGGATCAAAACCCCCAAATTTTGGTCTGAACCCCTCATTTTTTGGGTCTAAACCCCCAAATTTCGGTTGTCCCCCCCGGCAGGGCACGAACATCGGGGCGGGCAAGGCCGTGGGCATCGTGGTGGCCACGGGGGTGAACACGGAGATCGGGAAGATCCGCGACGAGATGGCGGCCACGGAGCAGGACAAGACGCCGCTGCAGCAGAAGCTGGACGAGTTCGGGGAGCAGCTGTCCAAGGTCATCTCGCTCATCTGCGTGGCCGTCTGGGCCATCAACATCGGCCACTTCAACGACCCCGTGCACGGCGGCTCCTGGATCGCGGCGCCATCTACTACTTCAAGATCGCCGTGGCCCTGGCCGTGGCCGCCATCCCTGAAGGTCTGAGGGGACCGTTCGTGGTCATTGATGGGGTTCTGGAGGAGGTTTGAGGTCATTTATGGACCATTCGTGGTCACTTATGGGGTCTTGGAGGTCGTTCATGGTCATTGATGGGGGTTCTGGAGGAGGTTCGAGGTCATTTATGGACCATTCATGGTCATTTATGGGGTTCTGGAGGAGGTTCGAGGTCATTTATGGACCATTCATGGTCATTTATGGGGTTTTGGAGGAGGGTTCCTCGTGGTTTGTGGGGTTTTGGAGAAGGTTGAGGTGATTTATGGGGTTTTGGAGAAGGTTCTTGGTCATTTATGGACCGTTCGTGGTCATTTATGGGGTTCTGGGAGAAGGTTCGAGGGTAATTTATGGAGGTCTTGGAGGTCGTTCATAGTCATTTGTGGGGTTCTGGAGAAGGTTTGAGGTCATTTATGGTGTTTTGGAGAAGGTTCATGGTGATTTATGGACTATTCCTGGTCATTTATGGGGTTTTGGAGAAGGTTCATGGTGAATTATGGACCATTCGTGGTCATTTGTGGGGTTTTGGAGAAGGTTCTTGGTCATTTATGGGGTTCTGGAGAAGGTTTGAGGTCATTTATGGACCATTCGTGTCATTTATGGGGATTTGGAGAAGGTTCCTGGTGATTTATGGACCATTCGTGGTCACTTATGGGGTCTTGGAGAAGGTTCCTGGTGGTCTGTGGGGTCTTGGAGAAGGTTCAAGGTGATTTATGGGGTTCTGGAGAAGGTTTGAGGTCATTTATGGACCATTTGTGGTCATTTGCGGGGATTTGGAGAAGGTTCCTGGTGATTTATAGACCATTCGTGGTCACTTATGGGGTCTTGGAGGTCGTTCATGGTCATTTATGGGGTTCTGGAGAAGGTTCCTGGTGGTTGGTGGGGTCTTGGAGGGCGTTTGGGGGGTTTTGGAGAAGGTTCGTGGTGGTTTATGGACCATTTGTGGTCATTTATGGACCATTCGTGGTCATTCATGGAGCTCTGGAGACCATCCATGTCCATTTTTAGACCATCCATGGTCATTCATGGACCCTTTTCTCTCCTTCCTGCGGTCTCCAGATGACCACCACCCTGTGAGGACCACGCAGGTGCTGGTGGCCCTGGTGACCCCGAGGTGTCCCCCCAGGTCTCCCGGCGGTCATCACCACCTGCCTGGCGCTGGGCACGCGCAGGATGGCCAAGAAGAACGCGATTGTCCGCAGCCTGCCCTCGGTGGAGACCCTGGGCTGCACCTCGGTCATCTGCTCCGACAAGACCGGCACGCTGACCACCAACCAGATGTCCGTCTGCAAGGTGGGACCTGGGGACATCCAGGACCTCCTGAAGTTCTGCTGGAGGACCCCAAAATTCCATGGGAACCTCAAAGGTTCTCCAGGAGAACCCAAAAGTTCTTCTGGAGAACCCAAATCTTCTGGAGAACCTCAAAATTCCACGGAAACCTCCAAGGTTCTTCTGGAGAACCCAAAAATTTGTTTCTTCTGGAGAAAACAAAAGTTCTTCGAAGTAACCTCAAAAATTTCATGGAAACCTCAAAAGTTCCATGGAGAACCCAAAAATTCTCCAGGAACTTTAAAATTCCCGTGGAGAACCAAAAATTCCTCCTGGAGAACCCAAAAGTTCCTCCAAGAACCTCAAAATTCCTCCAGGAGAACCCAAAATTTCTGCTGAGGAACCCCAAAATTTCTTCAGGAGAACCCAAAAATTCCATGGAAACCTCAAAATTTCTTCTGGGGAACCTCAGAGTTTCTCTTGGAGAACCCAAAATTTTCATGAGGAACCTCAAAACTCCTCCAGGAGAACCCAAAATTTCTTTTGAGGAACCCAAAACTCCTCGAGGAGAACCCCAAGCTCCTGGAGGAGCCCCCGAGGAGCCCCAGGTGTCCCCAATGTCCCCGTTTGTCCCCAGATGTTCATCATGGACAAGGTGGAGGGCGACGTCTGCTCCCTGAACGAGTTCTCCATCACCGGCTCCACCTACGCGCCCGAGGGCGAAGTGTGAGTCCACCACGGCCACCGGTGGCCCCAGGTGTCACCAAAGGTCACCGAGTGTCACCTTGAGGTCCTCAAATGTCACCCCAAGAGCTCCAGAGCTCCAGAACCTCCTCAGAGGTTCTCAAAAGCTCCTCAAAGGTCCTCAGAAACTTCTCAAAGGTCCCCAAATGTCACCTTGAGGTCCTCAAAGCCACCCCAGGAGCTCCAGAGCTCCAAAACCTTCTCAGAGGTCCTCAAAACCTCCTTAGATGTTCTCAAATGCCACCTGAAGGTCCCCAAGTGTCACCTTGAGGTCACCAAATGACCCCAATGAGGTCCCCGTGTCCACCTTGACCCCGATGCTCTCCTTGACCTTGATGTTCCTCAAGGTTCTCCTGTCCCTCAACGTCCTCCTTGACCCCAATGTCCCCATGACCTCCATGTCCCTGATGTCCCCTGGTGCCCATGGTGTCCATGATGTCCATGATGTCCCCAATGTCCATCATGTCCCCATGTCCACCTTAACCCTGGTGACCCCGATGTTCTCCATGACCTTGATGTTCCTCAACGTTCTCCTGTCCCTCAACGTTCTCCTTGTCCCTGATGTCCCCATGTCCACCTTGACCCCGATGTTCTCCATGACCTTGATGTTCCTCAACGTTCTCCTGTCCCTCAACGTTCTCCTTGACCTTGATGTCCCTCAATGTTCTCCTGTCCCTCAATGTTCTCCTTGATCCCAATGTCCCCATGACCTCCATGACCCCTGATGTCCCTGATGTTCTCCATGTCCCTGATGTTCTCCATGTCCCCGATGTTCTCCATGACCCTGATGTCCCCATGACCCTGATGTCCCCGATGTCCCCATGAACCCTGATGTCCCCATGACCCCTGATGTTCTCCATGACCCTGATGTCCCCAATGTCCCCATGACCCCTGATGTCCCCATGACCTCCATGACCCTGATGTCCCTGATGTTCTCCATGACCCTGATGTTCTCCATGACCCTGATGTCCCCATGACCCCTGATGTTCTCCATGACCCCTGATGTTCTCCATGACCCTGATGTCCCCATGACCCCTGATGTTCTCCATGACCCTGATGTTCTCCATGACCCCGATGTCCCCATGACCCTGATGTTCTCCATGACCCTGATGTCCCCAATGTTCTCCATGACCCTGATGTTCTCCATGACCCTGATGTCCCTAATGTCCCCATGACCCCTGATGTCCCCATGACCTCCATGTCCCCGATGTCCCTGATGTTCTCCATGACCCTGATGTTCTCCATGACCCTGCTGACCGTGGTGTCCCCTGTGGTGTCCCCAGGCTGAAGCAGGACCGGCCGGTCAAGGCTGGTCAGTTTGACGGGCTGGTGGAGCTGGCCACCATCTGCTGTCCCCCATGTCCCCGATGTCCATGATGTCCATGATGTCCACCTTGATCTTGATGTTCTCCATGACCTTGATGTCCTTCAACATTCTCCTGTCCCTCAATGTTCTCCTTGACCCCAATGTCCCCATGACCCCTGGTGCCCATGATGTCCCCAATGTCCCTGATGTCCCCATGTCCACCTTGACCCCCGATGTTCTCCATGACCTTGATGTTCCTCAATGTTCTCCTGTCCCTCAACATTCTCCTTGATCCCAATGTCCCCATGTCCACCTTGACCCCGATGTCCCCACTGTCCCCATGACCCTGATGTTCTCCATGACCCTGATGTTCTCTATGACCCTGATGTCCCCAATGTCCCCATGACCCCTGATGTCCCCATGACCTCCATGACCCTGATGTCCCTGATGTTCTCCATGACCCTGATGTTCTCCATGACCCTGATGTCCCTGATGTTCTCCATGACCCTGATGTCCCTGATGTTCTCCATGACCCCTGATGTCCCCATGACCCTGATGTCCCCAATGTCCCCATGACCCCTGATGTCCCCATGACCTCCATGTCCCCGATGTCCCTGATGTCCCCAATGTCCCCGATGTTCTCCATGACCCTGCTGACCGTGGTGTCCCCTGTGGTGTCCCCAGGCTGAAGCAGGACCGGCCGGTCAAGGCTGGTCAGTTCGATGGGCTGGTGGAGCTGGCCACCATCTGCGCCCTCTGCAACGACTCCTCGCTGGACTACAACGAGGTGACAGCTGGGGACACCTCACCTGTCCCACCCCACCCGTCCCACCTGTCCCACCCCACCTGTCCCACCCCACCCGTCCCACCTGTCCCACCTGGGTCCCCGGTCCCGTCTCACCTGTCACACCTGGGTCACCTGTCCCACCCGTCCCACCTGTCCCACCTGGGTCCCCGGTCCCGTCCCACCTGTCCCACCTGTGTCACCTGGTCCACCTTGGCCATCTCCTGCTGTCCCCACCGGAGCCATCTCCTGGTGTCTCCAACCCACCTGGTGTCACCTGTCCCACCTGTCCCACCTTGGCCATCTCCTGGTGACCCCAACCCACCTGTCCCACCTGACATCTCCAACCCCTGGTGTCACCCATGGACCCACCTGGGTCACCTCCCAATGTCCCCTCAGGCCAAGGGTGTCCATGAGAAGGTGGGCGAGGTCCCATTGTCCTCTCCTGATGTCCCCATTGTCCCCTCAGGCCAAGGCTGTCCATGAGAAGGTGGGCGAGGCCACCGAGACCTCATTGTCCCACCTGTCCCACCTGTCCCACCTGTCCCAGCTGACATCTCCAACCCCTGGTGACACCCATGGACCCACCTGTCCCATCTTGGCCATCTCCTGGTGTCTCCAACCCCTGGTGTCCCCTGTCCCACCTGGGTCACCTCCCGATGTCCCCCCAGGCCAAGGGTGTCTATGAGAAGGTGGGCCAGGTCCCACTGTCCCCATTGTCCCCATTGTCCTCTCCTGGTGTCCCCAGGCCAAGGGTGTCCATGAGAAGGTGGGCCAGGCCCCGTTGTCCCCATTGTCCTCTCCTGATGTCCCCATTGTCCCCCCAGGCCAAGGGTGTCCATGAGAAGGTGGGCGAGGTCACCGAGACCTCATTGTCCCACCTGTCCCACCTGACATCTCCAAGCCCTGGTGACACCCATGGACCCACCTGTCCCATCTTGGCCATCTCCTGGTGTCTCCAATCCATGGTGTCCCCTGTCCCACCTGGGTCACCTCCTGATGTCGCCATTGTCCCCTCAGGCCAAGCATGTCCATGAGAAGGTGGTGGAGGCCACCGAGACCTCATTGTCCCACCTGTCCCACCTGGGCCATCTCCTGATGTCCCCAACCCACCTGTCCCACCTGTCCCACCTGACATCTCCAACCCTTGGTGTCCCCATTGTCCCATCCTGATGTCCCCCCAGGCCAAGGGTGTCCATGAGAAGGTGGGCGAGGCCACCAAGACCTCATTGTCCCCATTGTCCCACCTGGGTCACCTCCTGGTGTCCCCATTGTCCCCATGGTCCTCTCCTGGTGTCCCCAGGCCAAGGGTGTCTATGAGAAGGTGGGCGAGGCCACCGAGACGGCGCTGACCTGCCTGGTGGAGAAGATGAACGTGTTCAACACCGACGTGAGGAGCCTCAGCAAGGTGGAGAGGGCCAACGCCTGCAACGCCGTGAGTGACCGGGACACCTGGACACCTCCTGGAGAACCTGGGGAACCTTCTCCAACCCAGTCCCACCACCCCAAACCTTCTCAAACCTCCATCCCACCACCCCAAACCTTCTCCAACCTCCATCCCACCACCCCAAACCTTCTCCAACC
This sequence comes from Setophaga petechia, assembly GCA_024362935.1. Lineage (NCBI taxonomy): Eukaryota > Metazoa > Chordata > Aves > Passeriformes > Parulidae > Setophaga > Setophaga petechia. The sequence goes on from JANCRA010000359.1 coordinate 12,158, forward strand.
TCCGTCCCACCACCCCAAACCTTCTCCAATCTCCATCCCACCACCCCAAACCTTCTCAAACCTTCTCCAACCCCAGTCCCACCACCCCAAACCTTCTCAAACCTTCTCCAATCTCCATCCCACCACCCCAAACCTTCTCAAACCTTCTCAAACCTCCATCCCACCACCTCAAACCTTCTCAAACCTCCGTCCCACCACCCCAAACCTTCTCCAACCTCCATCCCACCACCCCAAACCTTCTCAAACCTTCTCCAACCTCCATCCCACCACCCCAAACCTTCTCAAACCTTCTCAAACCTCCATCCCACCACCCCAAACCTTCTCAAACCTTCTCCAATCTCCATCCCACCACCTGAAACCTTCTCAAACCTCAGTCCCACCACCCCAAACCTCATCCCACCACCCAAACCTTCTCAAACCTTCTCCAACCTCCATCCCATCACCCCAAACCTTCGTACCACCACCCCAAACCTTCTCAAACCCTCTCAAATCTTCTCCAAACCTGGGTTCCACCACCCCAAACCTTCTCAAACCTTGGTTCCAAAACCTGGGCCACCACCTGTCCCACCTGTCCCACCTGAGGAACCTCCTCAAATTCCCATCCCATCACCCCAAACCTCCGTCCCACCACCCCAAACCTTCTCCAACCTTCTCAAACCTTGGTTCCACCACCTGGGCCACCTGTCCCACCTGAGGAACCTTCTCAAATTTCCATCCCCACCACCCCAAACCTCGGTCCTACCACCTGAAACCTTCTCCAACCTCGGTTCCACCACCAGGGCCACCACCTGTCCCACCTGGAGAACCTGGGCAACCTTTGCCAACCTCGGTCCCACCACCCCAAACCTTCTCAAACCTGGCTCCCACCACCTGTCCCACCTGAGGAACCTTCTCCAACCTCCATCCCACCACCCCAAACCTTCTCAAACCTTGGTACCACCACCTGTCCCACCTGTCCCACCTGAGGAACCTTCTCCAGCCTCAGTCCCACCACCCCAGACCTTCTCCATTCCCGGTCCCACCATCCCCAGACCTTCTCTAGTCCCGGTCCCACCACCCCAGACCTTCTCCAGCCCCGGTCCCACCCGTGGTCGCCGCTGTCCCCCGCGCAGGTGATCAAGCAGCTGATGAAGAAGGAGTTCACGCTGGAGTTCTCCAGGGACAGGAAGTCCATGTCGGTCTTCTGCTCCCCGGCCAAGGCCTCGCGCGCCGCCGTGGGCAACAAGATGTTCGTCAAGGTGGGTCCCACCTGCCCAGGACCTTCTCGGGTCTTCTCCAACCTCGGTCCCACCACCTGAAACCTTCTCCAGCCTTCTCAAACCTTCTCAAACCTTCTCCAAACCTTCTCCAACCTTGGTTCCACCACCCCAAACCTTCTCCAAACCTTCTCAAACCTTGGTTCCACCACCCCAAACCTTCTCTAACCTTGGTCCCACCACCCAAAACTTTGTCAAACCTTCTCCAAACCTCCTCAAACCTTCTCCAAACCTTCTCCAACCTTGATCCCACCACCCCAAGCCTGGTTCCCACCACCCAAAACCTTCTCAAACCCTCTCCAAACCTCCTCAAACCTTCTCCAACCTTGGTCCCACCACCCCAAACCTTCTCCAAACCTTCTCCAACCTTGGTCCCACCACCCCAAACCTTCTCCAAACCTTCTCCAACCTGGTTCCCACCACCGTGTCCCACCTCCAGGGCGCCCCCGAGGGCGTCATCGACCGCTGCAACTACGTGCGCGTGGGGACCACGCGGGTGCCGCTGACGCCGGCGGTGAAGGAGAAGATCCAGGCGGTGATCAAGGAGTGGGGCACGGGCAGGGACACCCTGCGCTGCCTGGCCCTGGCCACCCGCGACACGCCGCCCAAGAAGGAGGAGATGGCCCTCGAGGACTCCTCCAAGTTCGCCGAGTACGAGGTGGGCGCTCCCCAGGGGTCTTCTGGGGGGTGGGACCTGGTTATGGGTGATGGGACCTTGGTTTGGGTGGTGGGAGCTCATTTCGGGTGGTGGAACTTCATTTTTGGGTGGTGGGACCTTGGTTTGGGTGGTGGGACCTCGTTATGGGTGGTGGAATCTCATAATGGGTGATGGGACCTCATTATGGGTATTAGGACCTTGGTTTGGGTGGTGGGATCTCATAAAGGGTGGTGGGATGTCATTTTGGGTGATGGGACCATGTTTTGGGTGGTGGGACCTCATTTTGGGGAGTTCTTGGGGCCTTTTGAGGTTCTTGGCTCTCTAGGAACCTTTGGAACCTTCTCAGGAACCTTCAGGAGGTGCCAAATTGGAGTTTTGGGGGGTGGGACCTCATTATGGGTATTAGGACCTTGGTTTGGGTGGTGGGACCTCGTTATGGGTGGTGGGACCTGTTTATGGGTGGTGGGACCTCATTTTGGGTGGTGGGATCTCATTATGGGTGGTGGGATCTCATAATGGGTATTAGAACTTTGGTTTGGATGGTGGGACATCGGGTTTGGGTGGTGGGACCTCATAATGGGTGGTGGGATCTAGTTTTGGGGGTTTGGGACCTTGGAGAGGGGTTCCTGCTCTCAAAACTCCATTTTTGGAGATCCCTGGTCCACCACGATCACCAAAACTCCACTTTCTGGAGTCTCCAGCTTCTCCAAACCCTTTGGAGATCCCTGGTCCACCATGATCACAAAACTCCACCTTTGAACATCTCCATCCCACCACCACCCCCAAACCCCCATTTCTGATGGTTCCTTCTTCTCCACAACCTCAAAACTCCAATTTCTGGAGTCTCCAGGTTCTCCAAACCCCACCTTTGAACATCTCCATCCCACCACCACCCCCAAACCCCCATTTCTGATGGTTCCTTGTTCTCCACAACCTCCAAAACTCCATCTTTGGAGATCCCTGGTCCACCACGATCACCAAAACTCCACTTTTTGGAGTCTCCAGGTTCTCCAAACCCCATTTTTGGAGATCCCTGGTCCACCACAATGACCAAAACCCCACCTCTGAACATCTCCATCCCACCACCACCCCCAAACCCCCATTTCTGATGGTTCCTTCTTCTCCACAACCTCAAAACTCCAATTTCTGGAGTCTCCAGGTTCTCCAAACCCCATTTCTGGAGATCCCTGGTCCACCACAATGACCAAAACCCCACCTCTGAACATCTCCATCCCACCACCACCCCCAAACCCCCATTTCTTTCTGCTGCTCCTCACCACCACCACCTCCTAACACCCCACCACCACCGTGTCCACGTCCACCACCAGACCGACCTGACCTTCGTGGGCTGCGTGGGCATGCTGGACCCCCCCTCGCAAGGAGGTCATGGGCTCCATCCGGCTGTGCCGCGACGCCGGCATCCGCGTCATCATGATCACCGGGGACAACAAGGGCACGGCCATCGCCATCTGCCGCCGCATCGGCATCTTCTCCGAGGACGAGGAGGTCTCGGGCCGCGCCTACACCGGCCGCGAGTTCGACGACCTGCCGCTGTCCGAGCAGCGCGAGGCGTGCCGGCGCGCCTGCTGCTTCGCCCGCGTGGAGCCCACCCACAAGTCCAAGATCGTGGAGTTCCTGCAGTCCTTCGACGAGATCACCGCCATGGTGAGGAGGAGAAACGGTGGGGGATGTGGTTATGGAGGTCCACCAGGGGTTGGAGGGGGTTGGAGGTGGTTTGGAGGTCCATCATGGATTTATGGAGATTTACTATTGAAAGTTCTTGATGGACGTGGTTATGGAGGTCCACCATGGGTTTGAGTAGGTTTGGGGTGAATAGGTTCTTGATGGACGAGGTTATGGAGGTCTACCATAGGTTTGAGGGGGTTTGAGATGGTTTGGAGGTGGTTATGGAGGTCTACCATGGGTTTCAGATCAGAAGTTCTTGATGGACGTGGTTATGGAGGTCCACCAGGGGTTAGAGGGAGTTTGAGTGGGTTTTGAGGTGGTTATGGAGGTCTACCATGGGTTTGAGGGGATTTGGAGGTTGTTATGGAGGTCCACCAGGGGTTGGAGGGGTTTGGAAGTGGTTATGGAAGTCTACCATGGGTTTGGGATTGAAAGGTTCTTGATGGACGTGGTTATGGAGGTCTACCATGGATCTGAGTGAGTCTGGAGAAAGTTATTGAGGTCCACCAGGGGTTGGAGGGGATTGGAGGTAGTTATGGAGGTCTAGCAGGGGTTTGAGATTAAAAGTTCTTGGTGGACGTGGTTATGGAGGTCCACCATTGATTTACAGGGGTTTGGGTGGAAACTCTCTTAATGGACGTGGTTATGGAGGTCCACCAGGGGTTTCTGGAGGTTAGAGTGGGTTTGGAGGAGGTTATGGAGGTCTATCAGGGGTTTGAGATTGAAAGTTCTTGGTGGACGTGGGTATGGAGGTCCACCATGGGTTTATGGGAGTTTAGGATTAAAAGATTCTTGATGGACGTGGTTATGGAGTCCCACCACCAATCCCACAAGTTTTGATGTTCCACCACCAACTTTTGACGTAGTCATGGAGTCCCACCACCTTTTGACGCAGTTTTGAGGTTCCAGCACCAATTTTTGACGTAGTTATGGAGTCCCACCACCAATTTCACATAATTTAGGCTGCAACCATGAACTTTTGACGTAGTTATGGAGTCCCACCAACTTTTGACGTAGTTATGGAGTGTCATCACCAACTTTTGACGTAGTTATGGAGTCCCACCACCAACCCCATCAGTTTTGATGTTCCACCACCAAGTTCTGACGTAGTTATGGAGTCCCACCACCCACCTAACCCCACCCCACCTCTCACCCACCACGTCCTGTCCACCCCACCAGACCGGCGACGGCGTCAACGACGCGCCGGCGCTGAAGAAGGCCGAGATCGGCATCGCCATGGGCTCGGGCACGGCCGTGGCCAAGACGGCCTCGGAGATGGTCCTGGCCGACGACAACTTCTCCACCATCGTGGCGGCGGTGGAGGAGGGCAGGGCCATCTACAACAACATGAAGCAGTTCATCCGCTACCTCATCTCCTCCAACGTGGGCGAGGTCGTCTGGTGAGCGCCCGCTTCGCACCAGTTCCGACCAGTTCGGACCAGTTCGGACCAGTTTGGACCAGTTTGGACCAGTGCGGAGCAGCTCCCATCAGTTTGGAGCAGAGCTTGGAGATGCTGGAGGCTCTCAGGGGGTTCTTGAGCCCAGTTTGGCCCAGTTTGTGCTGGTCCATCCCAGTTTGGCCCAGTTAATCCCAGTCCCTCCCAGTCCATCCCAGTTTGTGCTGGTCCATCCCAGTTCCATCCCAGTCCATCCCAGTTTATCCTGGTCCATCCCAGTTCATCCCAGTTTGTGCTGGTCCATCCTGGTCCGTCCCAGTCCCTCCCAGTCTATCCCAGTTTGACCCAGTACCCCATTGACCCCTCCCAGTCCATCCCAGTTTGACCCAGTACAAACCAGTCCCCGTTAACCCCTCCCAGTCCATCCCAGTCCCTCCCAGTTTGCTCCCAGTCCCTCCCAGTTTGTCCCAATTCTCTCCCAGTACAAACCAGTCCCTCCCATTAACCCCTCCCAGTTTGTCCCAGTCCCTCCCAGTTTGACCCAGTCCTTCCCATTGACCCTCCCAGTACAAACCAGTCCATCCCAGTACCCATTAACCCCTCCCAGTCCATCCCAGTTTGTCCCCAGTCCCTCCCAGTACAAACCAGTCCCCGTTAACCCCTCCCAGTTTGACCCAGTCCCTCCCATTAACTCCTCCCAGTCCCTCCCAGTTCATCCCAGTTTACCCCCAGTCCATCCCAGTCCATCCCAGTTTGTCCCAGTCCCTCCCAGTTTGCTCCCAGTCCCTCCCAGTCCATCCCAGTTTGTCCCAATTCTCTCCCAGTACAAACCAGTCCCCATTAACCCCTCCCAGTTTGACCCAGTCCCTCCCATTAACCCTCCCAGTCCCTCCCAGTTTGTCCCAGTCCCTCCCAGTTTGACCCAGTCCCTCCCATTAACCCTCCCAGTATCTTCCTGACGGCGGCGCTGGGCCTGCCCGAGGCGCTGATCCCGGTGCAGCTGCTCTGGGTCAACCTGGTGACCGACGGGCTGCCGGCCACCGCGCTGGGCTTCAACCCCCCGGACCTGGACATCATGGACAAGCCCCCGCGCAGCCCCAAGGAGCCGCTCATCTCCGGATGGCTCTTCTTCCGCTACCTGGCCATCGGAGGTGGGTCACACCTGGTGGGGGTCACACCTGGGGCAGGTGGGGTCAGCGAGGGTTGGGTGAGGGAACTTCCGAACATGACCTGGAGACACCAAAACACCACCTGGAAACGCCATAAAAGCCACCTGGAGGCTTCCATGGAGGAGGTTCCTTGAGGAACACCTTGAGAACCTCCAAGAACCACCTGGAAACCCCAAAACACCACCTGGAAACTCCATAAAAGTCACCTGGAGACACCAAAACACCACCTGGAAACTCCATAAAAGCCTTCTGGAGACTTCCGTGGAGGAGGTTCCTTGAGGAACCACCTGAAAACCCCAAAAAACCACTTGGAGAACCAAAAAAACCACCTGGAGACACCAAAACACCACCTGGAAACTCCATAAAAGTCACCTGGAGACCCACATGATGAAGGTTCCTTGAGGAACCTCATGAGGAACACCTTGAGAACCTCCAAGAACCACCTGGAAACCCCAAAAAAAACACCTGGAAACCCAAAAAAAACACCTAGAGACACCAAAACACCACCTGGAAACGCCATAAAAGCCATCTGGAGACTTCCATGGAGGAGGTTCCTTGAGGAACCTCGTGAAGAACACCTGGAAACCCAGAAAAACACCTGGAAACCCAAAAATACCACTTGGAGAACCCAAAAAACCACCTGGAGACCCCAAAAATCCATCTGGAGACTTCCATGGAGGAGGTTCCTTGAGGAACCTCGTGAGGAACACCTTAAGAACCTCATAGAACCACCTGGAAATTCCCAAAAACCACCTGGAAACTCCCAAAACTCCACCTGGAGACCCCAAAACTCCACCTGGAGATCCCCAGTGTGGCCCCTTGGAGACCCCCAGGTTGTCCCCAGGTTGTCCCCAACCCCCGTTTGTCCCCCCCAGGTTACGTCGGTGCCGCCACCGTGGGCGCGGCCGCCTGGTGGTTCCTGTTCGCCGAGGACGGACCCAACGTCAGCTACCACCAGCTGGTGAGTCCCCAAAGTGTCCCCAAGATGTCCCCAAAGTGTCCCAAGATGTCCTCAAGATGTCCCTGAGATGTCCCTGTGGTGTCCACGATCTCTGGTGACCCTGGGATGTGTCCAAGATGTCCCCAAGGTGTCCCTGAGATGTCCCCAAGCTCTGGTGACCCCAAGGTGTCTCCAGAATGTCTCAAAGATGTCCCCAAGATGTCCCCAAGGTGTCCCCAAGATGTCCTTGAGATGTCCATGATCTCTGGTGACCCTGGGATGTCTCTAAGATGTCCCCAAGATGTCCCCAAGATGTCCTCGAGATGTCCCCACCCCGTGACCCTCCCCAGGTCCATCATGGAGGTGCCACCACCACCACAAAGGTTCCTCCTGGTGTCCCCCAGCTCCCAAATGTCCCTTCCTGGATGTCCCCGAGATGTCCCCAAGGTGTCCCTGAGCTGTCCCCAGCCTGGTGACCCCGAGGTGTCCCCGAGGTGACCCCGGTGTCCCCAATGTCCTCTCCAGACGCACTTCATGCAGTGCTCGGAGCACAACGTGGACTTCGAGGGCCTGGACTGCGACATCTTCGAGTCGCCGGTGCCGATGACGATGGCGCTGTCGGTGCTGGTGACCATCGAGATGTGCAACGCCCTCAACAGGTGAGGACACCTGGGTCATGGTCACCATGGTCACCTTGGTCATCATTGTCACCTCTGTCATGGTCATCATGGTCACCTTGGTCACCATGGTCATCTCTGTCATTGTCATCATTGTCGTGGTCATTGTCATGGTTGTGGTCATTGTCATTGTCATGGTCATGGTGGTCACCATGGAGATGTGCAATGCCCTCAATAGGTGAGGACACCTGGGTCATGGTCACCATGGTCACCATGGTCATCATTGTCACCTCTGTCATGGTCATCATTGTCATCATTGTTGTGGTCATTGTCATGGTCATGGTCATCATTGTCATTGTCATGGTCATGGTGGCCACCATGGAGATGTGCAACGCCCTCAACAGGTGAGGGACATCTTGGTCACCTTGGTCACCATGGTCACCATGGTCATTGTCATCATGGTCATTGTCATCTTGGTCATGGTCATCATGGTCATCATTGTTGTGGTCATGGTCATCATTGTCATTGTCATGGTCATCATGGTGGTCACCATGGAGATGTGCAACGCCCTCAACAGGTGAGGACACCTGGGTCATGGTCACCTTGGTCATCATGGTCGCCTTGGTCATTGTCACCATGGTCATTGTCGTCATGGTCACCTTGGTCATTGTCACCTCTGTCATTGTCATCATGGTCATGGTCATTGTCGTGGTCATCATGGTCATTGTCATCGTGGTGATGTCCTCGATGTCCCCAATGTCCCCGATATCCTCAATGTCCCCATGACCCCCTGGTCACCTCGATGTCCCCAATGTCCCCGATGTCCCCATGACCTCCTGATGACCCCAATGTCCCCATGATGACCTCAATGTCCCCAATGTCCCCTATGTCCCCATGACCTCCTGGTGACCTCGATGTCCCCAATGTCCCCATGACCTCCTGGTCATCCTGTTGTCCTCATGGTCACCTCAATGTCCCCAACCTGTCTGAGAACCCCAGCCCAGATCCCACCATGGGAGAACATCTGGCTGATGGCTCCTGTCCATCCCAATGTCCCCGATGTCCCCGATGTCCTCAATGTCCCCAATGTCCCCATGACCTCCTGGTGACCCCGATGTCCCCTGGTGACCCCGATGTCCCCCCGGTCACCCCGATGTCCCCAATGTCCCCAGCCTGTCGGAGAACCAGTCCCTGGCGCGGATGCCGCCGTGGGTGAACATCTGGCTGATGGGCTCCATCTGCCTGTCCATGTCCCTGCACTTCGTCATCCTCTACATCGACCCCCCTGCCCGTAAGGGGACACCGGGGGGACACCGGGGTGGCCTGGGCTGGTGGCCTTGGGGACATCAAGCTGGTGGTCATTGGGTTGGTGGCCATCAAGCTGGTGGCCTTGGGGACATGGGGTTGGTGGTCATTGGGTTGGTGGTCATTGGGTGGTGGTCATCAAACTGGTGGTCATTGGGTTGGTGGCCTTGGGGACATCAAACTGGTGGTCATTGGGTTGGTGGCCTTGGGGACATCAAACTGGTGGTCATTGGGTTGGTGGTCATTGGGTTGGTGGTCATTGGGGTGGTGGTCATTGGGGTGGTGGTCATTGGGTTGGTGGCCTTGAGGACATTGGGTGGTGGTCATTGAGTTGTGGTCATTGGGTGATGGTCATTGGTGGTCATGGGGTTGGTGGCCTTGGGGACATTGGGGTGGTGGTCATTGGGGTGGTGGTCATTGGGGTGGTGGTCATCAAACTGGTGGTCATTGGGTTGGTGGTCATTGGTGGTCATTGGGTTGGTGGTCATTGGGTGATGGCTTTGGGGACATTGGGTTGGTGGCCTTGGAGATGTTGGAGTGGTGGTCATTGGTTGGTGGTCATGGGGTTGGTGGCCTTGGGGACATCGAGCTGGTGGTCGTTGGGTGGTGGCCATCAAGCTGGTGGTCATTGAGTTGTGGTCATTGGGTGATGGTCATTGGTGGTCATAGGGTTGGTGGCCTTGGGGACATTGGGGTGGTGGTCATTGGTGGTCATTGGTGGTCATTGGTGGTGGTCACGGGGACATCAGGCTTGTGGTCATTGGGTTGGTGGTCATCAAGCTGGTGGTCATCAAGGTAGTGGTCATCAGGTTGGTGGCCATGTGGACATCAGATGGATGACCACCAACATGGTGACCATTGACCTTCTCTTGAGTGACCGCTGGGTTTGATGACCACGGGTGGGGTCTCCTGACCACGTGGTGGGTTCTGCTGACCATGGGTGGGTTCTGCTGACCATGGGTGGGTTCTGCTGACCATGGGTTGGTTCTGCTGACCACGGGTGGGATCTCCTGACCATGGATGGGTTCTGCTGACCATGGCTGGGTTCTCCTGACCATGGATGGGTTCTGCTGACCATGGGTGGGTTCTGCTGACCACGGGTGGGATCTCCTGACCACGGGTGGGATCTCCTGACCATGGCTGGGTTCTCCTGACCATGGCTGGGTTCTCCTGACCATGGGTGGGATCTCCTGACCATGGCTGGGTTCTCCTGACCACGGGTGGGTTCTGCTGACCACGGGTGGGTTCTCCTGACCACGGGTGGGTTCTGCTGACCATGGGTGGGTTCTCCTGACCACTGTGGTCACTTTGGTGGCCCCGGTGGTGGCCCGGGAGGAGGTCCCAGCCGTGTCCCCTGGTGTCCCCAGATGATCTTCAAGCTGACGCCGCTGACGCTGACCCATTGGCTGATGGTCATCAAGATCTCCTTCCCGGTCATCCTGCTGGACGAGGCCCTCAAGTTCATCGCCAGGAACTACCTGGAGGGTGAGGAGGTGGCCCTGTCCCACCACGGTGTCCCCGTGTCCCCTCCTGACCCGCTCGGGGTCATCTCCACCCTTGGTGGTCACCTCCGTGGTGTGCAGGTGGCTTTGGCCATCTCCAACATCTCCTGGTCACCTTCATGGTCACCTCCGTGGTCACCTCCGTGGTGTCCAGGTGGTTTTGGCCATCTCCTGGTCACCTCCATGGTTCGTGGTCACCTTCATGGTCACCTCCATGGTTACCTTGCGGTCACTCCATGGTCACTCTGTGTCCCCTTCACCATTTCCTGGTCACCTCCATGGTCACCTCATGGTGACCTCCATGGTCTCTGCTCACCTCCATGGTGTCCAGGTGACCTTGGCCATCTCCACCATCTCATGGTCAACTCCATGGTCACCTTGTGGTCCCCCCATGGTCACTCCTGTCCCCCCCATGGTCCCTCCATGGTCACTCCATGGTCCCTCCATGGTCCCTCCATGGTGACCTCCCTGTCCCCCCATGGTCCCCCCATGGTCCCCCCATGGTCACCCCATGGTCACTCCATGGTCACCTTGTGGTCACCCCATGGTCCCTCCATGGTCCCTCCTGTCCTCCCATGGTCCCTCCATGGTCCCCTCCGTGTCCCCTCCGTGTCCCCTCCCCTCTCTCATCTCCATCTTCTCGTCCCCAGCGTGACCCGGCCCGGGCCCGGCACCGCCCACAGGTACCAGGGACACCTCGGTGTCACCATTGTCACCTGTGTCAGCTCATTGTCATTGTCATTGTCACCATCATCATTGTCACCTGTGTCACCTCATTGTCACCATTGTCACCATCATCATTGTCACCTGTGTCACCTCATAGTCACCATTGTCACTTCATTGTCACCATTGTCACCTGTGTGTCACCTCATTGTCATTGTCACCTCATTGTCACCTGTGTCACCTCGGTGTCACCATTGTCACCTGTGTGTCACCTGTGTCACCTCGGTGTCATCATCACCTTGGTGTCATTGTCACCGCCATGTCACCATTGTCACCTCATTGTCACCATTGTCACCTGTGTGTCACCATTGTCACCTGTGTCACCTCATTGTCACCATTGTCACCTCATTGTCACCTCAGTGTCACCTGGTTGTCACCTGGTTGTCACCTCGTTGTGACGTCATCGCCACCCCCCCCGTCCTTGTCACGCCTCCGTCCCCTCCCTGTCCTGCCCCTGGGCTGTCCTTGTCCCCTCCCTGTGACGTCATTTCCCTACTAATTGTCACCTCCCTATGATGTCATCGTCCCCTCCCCATGACATCATTGTCACCTCCCTGTGACATCATTGTCACCTCCCTGTGATGTCATGGCCGCCGGCACGACGTCATTGTCCCTTCCCAGTGACGTCATCATCGCGATCCCTGGTGACGTCATCGTCCCCTGCCATCGTCACCTCTCTGTGACGTCATTGTCCTCTCCCGGTGACGTCATTGTCTTCTCCTGGTGACGTCACTGTCACCTCCTTGTGATGTCACTGCCCCGTAATTGTCACCGCCCTATGACATCACTGTCACACCGTGTGACGTAATTGTCCCCTCGCTGTGACGTCATTGTCCCCTCCCTGTGATGTAATTGTCACCTCCTATGACATCATTGCCACCCCGTTGTCACCACCCTATGACGTCATTGTCACCTCCCCGTGAAGTCACTGCCCCCCCAACACTCATGGGGGGAGGGGGGAGGGGCGGGAGGGGGGCGTGGCCACCCAACTCCCTCCCTTCATGACGTCACCATCATGACGTCACCCCTATGACGTCACCGCCCTGCTGATGACATCACCTTTCTCCCCTCTCCTCCCTCACAGTGGACGAGCCCACCCGGAAGCACCGGAAGTGACGATTTTGGGGACCCCGCCCCCAACCCCACCCCCAAATTGGGGAGGGGGCGTGGCCAACACCAGCCCCTCCCTCTACTCCACCCCTCCCTCCACCTTCACCCCCCCCAAACCCCCAACCCCCCCCAAATTCAGGGAGGGGGCGTGGCCAAAATTGGGCCCTCCCCCACCGCAAGCACCCCCAAATTTGGGAAGGGGCGTGGCCACAATTGGCCCCTCCCCATCCCCAAAATTGGCCCCTCCCCCACCCCCAAATACCCCCCAAATTCAGGGAGGAGGCGTGGCCAAATTTGGCCCCTCCCCACATCAAAGTCACAACATTTTTGGAGGGGGCGTGGCCAAAATTGGCCCCTCCCCACCCCAAGCTCCACCCCCGGGGGGGTTTCGGGGCCGCCCCCTGCAGCGGGGCCCCCCCAAACCCCTCCCCCCAAATTTGGAAAAGGGGCGTGGCCACCTTTGGCCCCTCCCCCTCATTTCCCCTCCCCCGATTTTGGGGTGGCCCCGCCTCCACATTTCGAGGAGGGGGCGTGGCCACATGCAGCTCCTCCCTCCTCCCCCAAGCCCCGCCCCCTTCATGCCCCGCCCCTCCCCCACCCCCGGCGTCGCTTATTTATTGCCAATAAAGGGAATTCGCCCCTCCCCCATCTCCAAATTTTGGGGTTTTTTGGTCTTTTTTGGGGTGGGGGAGGGGCCTGGGGTGGAGGAGGGGTTAATTAGGGTGGGGGAGGAGTTAATTAAGGCGGGGGAGGGCCTAATCAGGAGCTAATTAGGGAGGGGCTAATTGGGGTGGGGATAATTAGTGTGGGGAAGGGGCTAATTAGGGTGAGGTGGAGCTAATTATGGTGGGGAGGGGATGGATAGTATGGGAGAGGGGGCTAATTAGGGTGAGGTGGAGCTAATTAGGGTGAGGAGGGGATAATTAGTATGGGGAAGGGGCTAATTAGGGAAAGGGCTAATTAGGGAGGGGGGCTAATTAAGAGAAGTGGGGGGGGTAATTGGGGTGGGAGAGGAGATAATTAGTGTGGGGAAGGGGCTAATTAAGGAGGGGGGCTAATTGGGAAAACTGAGGGGGTAATTGGGGTAGGAGAACGGCTAATTAGTGTGGGGAAGGGGATAATTAGAGTGGGGCGGGGTTAATTAGTGTGGGGAGGGGATAATTAGAGTGGGGAGGTGTTAATTAGAATGGTGGAGGGATTAATTAGGGTGGGGTGGAGCTAATTAGGGAGGAAGCTAATTAAGGTGGGGGAGGGGCTAATTGGGGGAAGGGCCAATTGGGAGTAGGGAGGGGCTAATTATGGTGGGGGAGGGGCTAATTAGGGAGGAAGCTAATTGGTGTAGGGGGAGGGGCTATAGGGTCCTATAGGGTTTTATGGGGGGGGGGGGTTCTAGAGGGTCCCAGATTGTTCTAGAAGGTTCTGTAGGGTTTCTATAGGATTTCTGTGGGGTTCTGTAGGGTCCCAGATGGTTCTAGAGGGTTCTGTAAGGTTTCTATAGGATTTCTATAGGGTTCCATAAGGTCCCAGAAGGTTCTAGAGGGTTCTAGAAGGTTTCTATAGGATTTCTATAGGGTTCCATAAGGTCCCAGATGGTTCTAGAGGGTTCTGTGGGGTCCCAGAGGGCTCTAGACGGGGTCTGTGGGGTTTCTAGAAGGTTCTACAGGGTCTCCATGGGGTCCCAAAGCGTTCCCGCCGCTCTCCCCTAAGCCCCGCCCATTTCCCCGCCCAATCCCCGCCCCCTTTTCCCGCCAGGGGACGCCCCGCGCTCCCCCAAGCCCCGCCCATTTCCCCGCCCATTTCCCCGCCTCTTTTTCACGGCAGGGGACGCCCCGCGCTCCCCCCAAGCCCCGCCCATTTCCCCGCCCACCCGGCTCTGTCCCCGCCTCCCTTTCCCGCCAGGACCGTACCACCCCGCGAGGGGGAGCTCCCCGATTCCCCCCTCCCCGCGCGCGGGTGGGTGGGACGCGCCGGCCGAGGCTATAAAGCGGCGGCCGGGCGCGCGCGGCGCGCAGTGCGGGCGCCACGTGGAGCGGACGCGGGAGGCGCGGCACCACCATGGCCTCCAACGGTACCGGCGCCGTGGGGACCCCCGCAGCTCCCCCCTTATCCCGGGCAGGGACCCCCGAGCACCGGGGAGGGACCCCCAGACCCCTCCTTGCCCCTGGGACCTCGGGGGCGGGCGGGGGCTGCAGCGCCCAGCGCGGTCCGGGAGCACCGGGGGGTGGAAACCTGAGGGGGTTCCGGCGGCCGCCGCGCTTAATACGGCGTTGGTTGCGTGGTTTTTAATTATTGCTGTTTGTAATGGTCATTTGGCCGTTAATTGGTGTAGTTAAGGCGTTGTTTCATTGTGGGTTTGTCACCGTCACCGCTGCTCTGGGGCTGTGTGCGATTTGCACTGTGTGGGATTTGATGCTGTCCCGTTTCCGCCACTCCTCACTTCCTGATTTTTTATTTGTAATTTAATTTCCTTTTAGTATTTCTCCTCATGACACTTATACCACTTATATTTTAAACTCAAGCCGCAAATTTCGGGCGCTCTTTCGGGTTTTTTTTTTTCTTTCTAAGAGATTCGCGAATGGGGCGTGGGCCGAACAAAGCGCCGCGCCCGGATGCTCCGCGCCGGCAGCGGGGAGGAAAATTTACCCCGCAACCCCAAGTTTTAACACAAAAACTTGAATTTTGGGTGAAATTCCAGGGAATTTATTTAGCCTTTTGGGCGAATTTCGTGGTGTTTCGGGGGGTCTGGGACCCGCTTTTTCTCCCGCCCGCCATTTTGTGGTTTTGCCTCTGCGCCACCGCCGCCATTTTGTGCGCGCGGCGCGTGCGCGGCGCCGCTGCCGCAGTGACACATCCGGGTCCTTCCGTTAAATCAAATTTAATCAAATCAAGTCAAATGAAATCAAATTCAACAAATGCATCAGAAATTAAACCCTAAAACTTTTCGGTTTTTTGGTTTCGACTGTAAAAAATCCACCCCCCACCCCCGCGGTTTCTTGAGTGCGAGGCGGGAAATTGCCGCCGTGTGTGAGGGGGGAGGGTTCAGTTCCGCACTCTTTCAGCGCGGATTTCTGAGGGAAAATTTAACATATATTAATGAAATATAAAGTTTTATAGTGAAATTTGTGTTTTATTGTGCTGCTTACGCGATTTTTGGGGGGGAATTTGATGTTAAATCTAGATTTTTACACCCTCCAGATTTTCCCCCGGGGCACGCCTTTTGTTAAGCGAAGCCAGAGGGGAGCTGAAAATTTTCCTTCTATTTGAACAACTAAAGATTTAAATTTCAAAATTTTTCCTTTCATTTTACATATAAATTATTGAATTCCTTGATTTTGTTAAGTTTTGGTGGCTTTTTGCCGTTAGAACCATGTGCTCTCACACCCCCTTTTGTTGTGTGGTCCTTGAGGGGAAGTTTAAATTTTTCTTGGGATTTTTCTGTCTAAGTCGTTAAATTTATTTCAATTATTATTATTTATTACACAAAAATATTGAAATTCGAGCTCTGAGTGCTATTTGGTGGGGATATTTGCTGTAAAAACCGGAATTTGAGACCTTTGTGTTTTGCTGAGCCTTAGGGGCTTTAAGGCTTCACGTCCGTTTTCACATCTAAATAATAAAATTCATCTTCAATCTCCCTTTTTTTACAATTAAAACTCCCAGAATTTGCAGTGATTTGGGGGAGATAATTAAATTTTCTTTTTGGGCGGGAAATTCCGCTCTCCAGCAGGGGTTTGGTGCTTTTTGGGTGAGGGAAAAACCCAAATTATTCTTTATTTTGTGCTGAAATTTCCGTATTTCTGCCCTAAAATCACAAATTGCTCTTAATTGTTTAATTAAATTGATAAAATTTATTTATTTTAGGGCGTTTTTAATTTTATTTCTGTAGTTAGGAGCTTCCTGTCAATAATTATTACCGCTAGTTAATTGATTGTTTTATATGAAGTTTTTTTTTGCTTCTTAAATGTTAAAATATTATTTAATTTAAGTGTTTTATTTATAATATAGAATTAATTGATTTTATGAAAGGTTTTAGGCATTAATAGGGTGCAATTTTCGGTTAATAAAATGTTTTTAATTATAGAAAATATGGAAATAAAATGAGTTTATTGATAAATAATTGGGTGTTAATTGACTTTTAATTGTGGAGATGGGTGTGAAATATCTTTAATTAATTTGTGTCATTAACGATTAAAAAAATAATTATAGCAATTAGTGTAAAACACCTTTAAATACATGGATGGAATGGTAGGTTCGTGCTAATTTTGCTAATTAAAAGCATTAATAACTAATAATCCTATTAATTACTAATATTGGGCGAGTATTAATAATTAACGAGTATTTGTAATAAATAAATGAAATTATTTTTGCGCTTTTTGTTTAATTCAAACATCTCAAATAACAACTAAAAATGTGAAGGGAAGGGTTTAATTAAGGAGATTTATTAATCATTTTAATTAATGTCAAGATTTTTAATTGTGTGTAATTAAAAGGGGTTTGTTTCTAGTTAAGAGCAATAAATTGATTTATTGAAAGGTGATAATTGTTGATATTTAAAACCGGGCTGTTGATAATTAGCGCTTTAGGAAATGACCTAATTAAGGTGTTAATTAATGCTTAGTAAACCAATTTATTTCAAGGGTTTATTTCCCAATCAAAGGCACTTAATCGATAACCAATAACTTTAATTGAACAGGTCGATTGCAAGATATTTTTATTATTGCTTCCATACTTAGAATATTTCTGCAGCAATTAAGTATTTATTAAATTAGAGGAAATTAATTTTTAAAGAATTATTTGGTAATTTATTGCAGCGTTACCTAGAAATAAAACGGTATTATAAATATTAATGCATTATTTAAATAATTAATGTTTTTATGTTTAATTTGGAGTCATTAACCCCAATTTTTAACCCTTTCCTCCCCGGATTTTATAAGAAAAAAAATTATTTTAAGTAATTTCTGATTAATTGACCTCAATTTTTAACCCTTTCCTCCCCAAATTTAATTAATTATTAAACATACATTTGTTTTAAGCGATTTTTGCTTGATTAACCTCGATTTTTAACCCTTTCCTCTCCAAATTTAATAATTATAGAAAATTGATTTATTTTAAGCAATTTTAAATCAGTTAACCCCAATTTTTAACCTTTTCCTCCCCAGATTTAATTAGTTCTAAAAATTTGATTTATTTTAAGCATTTTTGCTTGATTAACCTGAATTTTTAACCCTTTCTTCCCCCATTAAATTTATTATAAAAACCACATTTATTTGAAGCGATTTTTGCTTGATTCCCTTTCTTCCCCAGGTTTAGTTCATTATAGAAAATTGATTTATTGTCAGCGATTTTTCATTTCTTAACCCTTTCATCCCCATATTTAACTAATAATAACACATTTATTTGAAGCATTTCTTGCTCCATTAACCCAAATTTTTAACCCTTTCCTCCCCAGATACAATAACTATTAAAAATACATTTATTTGATGCAGTTTTCCTTGGTTAACTCGAATTTTTAACCCTTTCCCCCTAGATATAATAACTATTAAAAATAGATTTATTTTAAGCGATTTTTGCTTGAATAACCTCAATTTTTAACCCTTTCCTCCCTAGATATATTAACTAGAAAAAATTAATTTATTTTAATCATTTTTGCTCCATTAACCCCAATTTCTAACCCTTTCCTCCCCAGATATAATAACGATTAAAAATAGATTTATTTCAAGCATTTTTTCTCCATTAACCTCATTTTTTCCCCCTTTCCTCCCCAGATTACAGCCAGACGGCCACCCAAAGGTACGACCCTGTTTCCCCTCTCTTTAACCCTTCCCCCCTATTAAATTTTCTTTATTTGGGAATATTTTATTGTGAATTTTGATTTATTTTTGTGTTTTTCTCCTCAGTTACGGCGCCTACCCCGCCCCCCCCAGCCAGAGCTACTCGCAGGGAGGGGGGCAGAGCTACGGCCAGCAGAGCTACGGGGGGTACGGGCAGAGCTCAGACACGGGGTATGGCCAGGGGGGGTACAGCTCCTCCTATGGCCAGAGCCAGAGCGGTGAGTGACAGAGAAAATAGAAATAAATATAAATAATAGACAGAAATCCCTGTCATTGTACCCCCATGGTACCCAGAGCTACGGGGGGTACGGGCAGAGCTCAGACACTGGGTATGGCCAGGGGGGGTACAGCTCCTCCTACGGCCAGAGCCAGAGCGGTGAGTGAGAGAGAAAATATCAATAAATATAAATAATAGACAGAAATCCCTGTTATTGTATCCCCAATGCACCCAGAGCTACGGGGGGTACGGGCAGAGCTCAGACACGGGGTATGGCCAGGGGGGGTACAGCTCCTCCTATGGACAGAGCCAGAGCGGTGAGTGAAAATAGAAATAAAATATCAATAAATTAATGAAATTCCCAAAAATCCCTGTTATTGTATCCCTATGGCACCCAGAGCTACGGGGGGTACGGGCAGAGCTCAGACACGGGGTATGGCCAGGGGGGGTACAGCTCCTCCTATGGACAGAGCCAGAGCGGTGAGTGACAGAGAAAATATCAAAAATATAAACTAATACATCAAAATGCCTGTTATTGTATCCCCATGGTACCCAGAGCTACGGGGGGGTACAGCCAGGGGGGGTACAGCTCCTCCTATGGCCAGAGCCAGAGCGGTGAGTGACAGAGAAAATAGAAATAAATATAAATAATAGACAGAAATCCCTGTCATTGTACCCCCATGGTACCCAGAGCTACGGGGGGTACGGGCAGAGCTCAGACACGGGGTATGGCCAGGGGGGGTACAGCTCCTCCTACGGCCAGAGCCAGAGCGGTGAGTGACACTGAAAATACCAAAAATATCAATAAATGTACAGAAATCCCTGTTATTGTACCCCCAATGCACCCAGAGCTACGGGGGGTACGGGCAGAGCTCAGACACGGGGTACGGACAGGGGGGGTACAGCTCCTCCTATGGACAGAGCCAGAGCGGTGAGTGAGAGAAAATATCAATAAATATCAATATTACACAAAAATCCCTGTCATTGTACCCCCAATGCACCCAGAGCTACGGGGGGTACGGGCAGAGCTCAGACACGGGGTATGGCCAGGGGGGGTACAGCTCCTCCTATGGACAGAGCCAGAGCGGTGAGTGAAAATAGAAATAAAATATCAATAAATTAATGAAATTCCCAAAAATCCCTGTTATTGTATCCCTATGGCACCCAGAGCTACGGGGGGTACGGGCAGAGCTCAGACACGGGGTATGGCCAGGGGGGGTACAGCTCCTCCTATGGACAGAGCCAGAGCGGTGAGTGACAGAGAAAATATCAAAAATATAAACTAATACATCAAAATGCCTGTTATTGTATCCCCATGGTACCCAGAGCTACGGGGGGGTACAGCCAGGGGGGGTACAGCTCCTCCTATGGACAGAGCCAGAGCGGTGAGTGACAGAGAAAATAGAAATAAATGTAAATAAATGTACAGAAATTCCTGTTATTGTATCCCCATGGCACCCAGAGCTACGGGGGGTACGGGCAGAGCTCAGACACGGGGTATGGCCAGGGGGGGTACAGCTCCTCCTATGGACAGAGCCAGAGCGGTGAGTGACAGAAAAAATATCAATAAATATCAATAACACTCAATAAATACACTAAAATCCCAAAAATCCCTGTCCTTGTATCCCCATGGGCCCAGAGCTATGGGGGGTACAGCCAGGGGGGTACAGCTCCTCCTATGGACAGAGCCAGAGCGGTGAGTGAGCCTGGAAATACCAAAAATTTATAAAAATTTATAAAAATTCCAAAAATCCCCATCCTTGTATCACTTTGGGCCTGAAATCAGTGATTTTGGACCCAAAAGTGACCCAAAACTGACCCAGATTGAGCCCAAAATTGGTCCCAGAACTGCTTGGGCAGAGTCAGAGCGGTGAGTGAGCCTGAAAATACCAAAAATTCACAAAAATTTATAAAAAATCCCCAAAATCCCCATTCTTGGGTCACTTTGGACCCAAAATCTGTAATTATGGACCCAAAACTGACCCAGATTGAGCCCAAAATTGGTCCCAGAACTGCTTGGGCAGAGTCAGAGAGGTGAGTGACACAGAAAATACCAAAAATTCACAAAAATTTATTAAAAAATCCCCAAAATCCCCATCCTTGTATCCCATGGTACCCAAAATTGGCATTTTTGGACCCCAGACCTGCCTTAAAACCCCCAATTAATTGTTAATTATTTCCTAATTTCCCCTTTTCTCTCTTTATAAATTAATCTATAATTACTGTTAATGTTGTTTCCCAATTTCTCTGCTTTTTCCCCCAATTTCCCAATTCCCTGGGATTTTTTCCTTGTTTTCCCTCCAATTTCCTCAGTTTTTCCTCCAGTTTTAATTCTCATTTAATTTTAAAGTTCAACTTTAATTCCCATTAATTAATCATTAATTATTCCCTCGCTTTCCCCCCAAATTTCCCAATTCTCTTTAAGTTTTCCCCTCAATTTCCTGTGATTTTTTCCCCAATTTTTTTTGAATTTCCCCCAATTTTTATTTAATTTTAGATTGAACTTTAATTCCAACTATTAATTGTTAATTATTCCCCTGTTTTTCCCCCCAATTTCCCAATTCCCTGGGTTTTTTCCCCCCAATTTCCCCGTTTTTTCCTCCCATTGTAATTTCTATTTAATTTTAATTAATTGTTAATTAATCCCATTAATCAATTGTTAATTATTCCCGTTTTTCCCCTGAATTTCCCAATTCCCTGGGGTTTTTTCCCTCCCAATTTCCCCATTTTTTCCTCCAATTTTAATTCTCATTTAATTTTAATTAATTGTTAATTAATCCCATTAATCAATTGTTAATTATTCCCGTTTTTCCCCCCAATTTCCCAATTCCCTGGGTTTTTTCCCCCCAATTTCCCCGGTTTTTCCTCCAATTGTAATTTCTATTTAATTTTAATTAATTGTTAATTAATCCCATTAATCAGTTGTTAATTATTCCCGTTTTTCCCCCCAGTTTCCCAATTCCCTGGGTTTTTTCCTCTCCAATTTCCCTGGTTTTTCTCCAATAGTAATTCCCATTTAATTTTAATAATTGTTAATTAATCCCATTAATCAATTGTTAATTATTTCCTTTTTTCCCCAAATTTTTCAATTCTCTTGATGTTTTCCCCTCAATTTCCTGCGATTTTTTCCCCAATTTTTCACGTTTTTCCCCCCTTTTTCCCTCCCATCTCCCCTATTTCCCCAGTCAATGCCTAATTAGTCTAATTAGCCGTTAATTACCCGCAGGTTACTCGGCCCCGGCGGCTCCTCCGTCCTACGGCTCCGGCGGCTTCGGCTCCGGGCAGAGCTCCCAGGGCAGCTACGGCCAGACCTCCTCCTACCCCGGGTATTCACAGCCCCCCGCAGCTGCCTCGGCCTCTGGAAGGTGATTAATTAATTAATCGTTCATTAATTAATGGTTATTGATTGGTATTGTAACTGAAATCCCAAATCGGGAGCCCCAAACCCCACCCCAGTCACCCCAAACCTCCTCCTGCCCCGGGTACTCACAGCCCCCCACGGCCGCCTCGGCCTCTGGAAGGTGATTAATGACTAATTAATTAGTAATTAATAGTTATTAGTTGGTATTGTTAACTGAAATCCCAAATTGGGAACCCCAAACCCCACCCCAGTCACCCCAGACCTCCTCCTATCCCGGGTATTCACAGCCCCCTGTGGGTGCCTCCGCCTCCGGAAGGTGATTAATTAATGATTAATTAGTAATTAATAACTATTGGAGAGTGGTGTTAACAGAAATCCCAAATTGGGAACCCTAAACTCTGCCCCAGTGACCCCAGACCTCCTCCTACCCCGGCTACTCACAGCCCCCCGCGGCTGCCTTGGCCTGTGGAAGGTGATTAATTAACTCGTTAATTATTAATTACTTACTAATTAATTGCTGTTAATTTTTCTTGGTGAATTCTGTGTGGTTTTTGGTCAAATTCTGGGTATTTTTCGGTAAATTCCAGCTGTTTTTTGGGGTGAAATTCCAGCTGTTTTTTGGTAAATTCCAGCTGGTTTTTTTTGTGAAATTCCAGGTGTTTTTTGGTGAATTCCAGGTGTTTTTTGGGGTAAATTCCAGCTGTTTTTTGGGTGAAATTCCAGGTGTTTTTTGGGTGAAATTCCAGGTGTTTTTTGGTGAATTCCAGCTGTTTTTTGGCTGAATTTCCTGTGATTTTTTCCTCAAATTCTGGTTAATTTTGGGGTTAGTTCCAGGTGGTTTTAGGTGAATTTCCTGTGATTTTTTCCTCAAATCCTCCTTATTTTTCACTGAATTCCAGTTATTTTTTGGCTGAATTTCCTGTGATTTTTTCCCCAAACCCTCCTTATATTTTTGTGTGAACCCCCCCCTGTTTTCCCTGTGTACCCCCTCCCCAAATTTCCCATTTTTAACCAAATTTCCCATTTTTTGCCCAAATTTTGTTTTTTCCTCCCCAGTTACGGCGGCGGCTCGGGCGGCTCCAGCTACGGGCAGGCCCCGAGCGGGGGCTACAGCCAGCAGCAGGGAGGGGGCTACAGCCAGCAGGGCTACGGCCAACAGGCGGCCTACAGCGCGCCCCCCAGCTACAGCCAGCAGGGCCAGTACAGCTCCGGAGGCTGTGAGTGACATGAGCAAAAAAATCCGGGATTTTGGGGTGAAATTGGGGGATTTTGGGCAAAATCGGGACTAAAATCGGAAAATTCGGTGTGAAATTGGCTCAATTTTGGGTGGAATTAAAATATTTGGGATGGGAACAGTCGTCCTACAACCCCACCCTAATCACATCCTGAGATGTGAGGGGATATCCTAAAAAAATTAGGAATTTTTGGGGTGAAATTTGGGGATTTTGGGCAAAATCGGGAGTGAAATTTGCCAATTTTTGTGTGAAATTGGCTCAGTTTGGGGTGGAATTCAGGAGTTTGGGGTGGGTACAGCGCCCCCCAGCTACAGCTAGCAGGGCCAGTACAGCTCCGGCGGCTGTGAGTCACAGGCACAAAAAAATTGGGAATTTTTGGGGTGAAATTTGGGGATTTTGGGCAAAATCGGGAGCGAAATTTGCCAATTTTTGTGTGAAATTGGCTCAGTTTGGGGTGGAATTAAATTATTTGGGATGGGAACAGTCGTCCTACAACCCCACCCAAATCTCATCCTGAGATGTGAGTGAAATTCCCAAAAATTTTGGAATTTTGGGGTGAAATTTGGGGATTTTGGGCAAAATCGGGAGCGAAATTTGCCAATTTTTGTGTGAAATTGGCTCAGTTTGGGGTGGAATTGAGGGGTTTGGGGTGGGTACAGCGCCCCCCAGCTACAGCCAGCAGGGCCAGTACAGCTCCGGAGGCTGTGAGTGACATGAGCAAAAAAAATTGGAATTTTTGGGGTGAAATTTGGGGATTTTGGGCAAAATCGGGATTTAAATCGGGACTGAAATCGGCTGGAATTGGGGGATTTTGGGGATTTGGGATGGGAACAGTCGTCCTACAACCCCACCCAAATCACATCCTGAGATGTGAGTGAAATTCCCAAAAATTTTGGAATTTTGGGGTGAAATTTGAGGATTTTGGGCAAAATCGGGACTGAAATTGGCTGGAATTGGGGGAATTTGGGGGGTTTGGGATGGGAACAGGCGGCCTACAGCGCCCCCCAGCTACAGCCAGCAGGGCCAGTACAGCTCCAGCGGCTGTGAGTGCAATTCTCAAAAAATTGGGAATTTTTGGGGTGAAATTTGGGGATTTTGGGCAAAATCGGGACTAAAATCGGAAAATTTGGTGTGAAATTGGCTCAATTTTGGGGTGTAATTCAGGGGTTTGGGGTGGGTACAGCGCCCCCCCCAGCTACAGCCAGCAGGGCCAGTACAGCTCCGGCGGCTGTGAGTGCAATTCCCAAAAAAATCCGGAATTTTGGGGGTGAAATTTGGGGATTTTGGGCAAAATCGGGAGTGAAATCGGCTGAAATTGGGGGATTTTGAGGGGTTTGGGGTGGGAATTCAGGGCTTGTAAGATGGGAACAGTTGTGCTACAACCCCACCCAAATCACAGTCTGAAATGTGAGTGATATTTCTAAAAAAAATTGGATTTTTGGGGTGAAATTTGGGGAGTTTTGGGCAAAATCGGGGAGGCGAAATTTGCCAATTTTTGTGTGAAATTGGCTCAGTTTGGGGTGTAATTGAGGGGTTTGGGATGTGAACAGTTGTCCTACAACCCCACCCAAATCACATCCTGAGATGTGAGTGACAGTCCTAAAAAAAATTGGGAATTTTGGGGTGAAATGGGCAAAATTTGGGCAAAAATCGGGACTTAAAATCGGAAAATTCGGTGTGAAATTGGCTCAATTTTGGGTGGAATTAAAATTTGGGATGGGAACAGTCGTCCTACAACCCCACCCAAATCACATCCAGAGCTGGTGAGTGGATATCCTAAAAAAAATTAGGAATTTTTGGGGGTGAAATTTGGAGGTTTTTGGGCAAAATCGGGAGCGTTTTAGGCAAGATCGGGACTGAAATCGGCTGAAAATTGGGGGATTTTGGGGGGATTTGGGGGTGGAATTTTTGGGGGATTTGGGGTGAGGACAGTTGTGCTACAGCCCCACCCAAATCTCATCCTGAAATGTGAGAGAAATTCCCAAAAAATTTGGGATTTTGGGGGTCAAATTTGTGGATTTTGGGCAAAATCGGGAGAGTTTTAGGCAAAATTGGAAGGAAGATTGGTTGAAATTGGGGGATTTTGGGGGGATTTGGGGTGGGATTTTGGGGTTTGGGATGGGAACAGTCGTCCTACAACCCCACCCAAATCACATCCAGAAATGTGAGTGATATTTCTAAAAAAAATTGGAATTTTTGGGGTGAAATTTGGGGATTTTGGGCAAAATCTGGACCAGAATTGGCTGAAATGGAGGAATTTTGGGGGGTTTTGGGGTTGGTTTGGGGCAGAACCCCCTGGATTTGGGGTTGGGTTTAGCTCTGAAATCCTTTGATTTTTGCCCAAATTCCCATTTTTTTTCTATTTTTTGATTTTTCCCTAATCTTGGTATTTTCTCCCCATTTCAGCCAACAGCTCTGGGCAGGACAGGGGGTTTGGGGTTGGTTTGGGGTCGATTTGGGGCAAAATTCTCTGAATTTGGGGCCACATTTTGAGTCCAAGAGCCCCCGATTTTTGCCCCAATTTTGCCCGAAATTCTTAATTTTTCTAATTTTTGAATTTTCCCAAATCTCTGTGTTTTCTCCCCATTGCAGCCAACAGCTACGGGCAGGACAGGGGGTTTGGGGCTGGTTTGGGGTTGATTTAGGGCAAAATTTTTCTGAATTTGGGGCCACATTTGAGTCCAAAACCCCCCAGTTTTTGCCCAATTTTGCCCGAAATTCCCAATTTTTTCTAATTTTTTGGAATTTTCCCTAATTCTCCTGGTTTTTCTCCCCATTCCGCCAACAGCTCTGGACAGGACGGGGGGTTTGGGGCTGGTTTGGGGCTGCTTTGGGGTTGATCTGGGGCAGAATCCCCTGGATTTGGGGGCGGGTTCAGGTCCAACACCCCCCGATTTTTTGCCTGATTTTTATAAAAATTCCCAATTTTTTTCTAATTTTTTGGAATTTTCCCTAATTCCCGTGTTTTCTCCCCATTGCAGCCAACAGCTACGGGCAGGACGGGGGGCTCGCTGAGCTCGGGGGGGTACCAGGACCCCCCCGGGGGGGGTTACGGCTCCCAGGCCCCCCCCGAGCGCAGCCGCGGCCGCGGCGCCTTCGGCTCCAACCGGGGCGGCTTCGAGCGCGGGGGGCGGGGCAACCGCGGCGGAAGGGGCGGAGCCATGGGGTGAGTGACACCAAATACCCCCAAAGTGATTGGATGGGGTATGGGGGGCGGAGCCATGGGGGTGAGTGGACACCAAATACCCCAAAGTGATTGGATGGGGTGTGGGGGGCGGAGCCATGGGGTGAGTGACACCAATACCGGGATTTGAACCTAAAAGAATGGGGGGCGGGAGCCGTGGGGTGACTGACAGGAACAACCAGGAATTGAACCCAAAGGGTTTGGGGGGCGGAGCCAGGGCGGCAACAGGGGCGGAGCCATGAGGAGAGTGACAGAAATACCGGGAATTGAACCGAAAGTGATTGGGTGGGCGGAGCCATGCGGTGAGTGACAGGGAACAACTGGGATTTGAACCCATAATAATGGGGGGGCGGAGCCATGGGGGTGAGTGACAGGAACAATCAGGAATTGAACCTAAAATAATGGGGGGGCGGAGCCAAGGGTGTGAGTGACAGGAACAATCAGGAATTGAACCCATAATAATGGGGGTGGGAGTTGGGGTGGAGCCAGGGCAGGAACAGGGGCGGAGCCAAGGGGTGAGTGACAGGAACAACCAGGAATTCAACCCAAAGTGATTGGGGGGGGCGGAGCCAAGGGGTGAGTGACAGAATTACCACGATTTAACCCAAAATGGACCTGAGTTAACGGGGGTGGGAGAGGGGAGGAGCCAGGGGCAGCTCCAGGGGCGGAGCCATGGGGTGAGTGACAGGAAATACCGGGAATTGAACCCAATGGGATTGGGGGGCGGAGCCAAGGGGTGAGTGACAGGAAATACCGGGAGTTGAACCCAATGGGATTGGGGGGGATTGGGGGCGGAGCCAAGGGGTGAGTGACAGCAAAGGGGCGGAGTTCAGCCCAAGATGAGGCTGAAATAACGGGGGTGGGGCAGGGAGGGCGGAGCCACGGGGTGGAATTTATAGGAAAAAAATGTGATTAAAAGGTGGAAATTGGGGCAAAAATGTGATTAAAAAAAGGTGGAAATTGGGGAAAAAAAAATGTGATTAAAAGGTGGAGTTTAGGGAAAAAAATGGTGATAAAAATGTGAATTTACGGGAAAAAATGTGGTTAAAAGGTGGAATTTAGGGGAAAAATGTGATTTAAAAAGGTGGAAATAAGGGAAAAAATGTGATTAAAAGGTGGAATTTGGGGGAAAAAATGCAGCTAAAAGGTGGAATTTAGGGAGAGAAAAATGAGATTAAAAGGTGAAATTTAGGGAAAAAATATGTGGAAAAAACTGGGAAGATGTTGGAATTTAAGGGAAAATATTGGGGCAAAAAAAGGTGAAAAATGGAATAAAAATTGCTGCGTTTTGAGGTCACTGCAGAGAAAAATGGTGAAAAAAAGGTGGAAGAAAGGTAAAAAAAAGGTGAAAAAAGTGAATTTGGAGGGGAAAATCCAGCAGGGCTGGAAGGTTTGGGGTCCCGGTGCTCAAAAATGGTGAAAAAATGGTGAAAAATGACCAAAAAATGGGTGAAAAATGAGCAAAAAAAGGTGGAAAATAGCAAATAAAAATGGTTTAAAATGATGGAAAATAGGGGAAATGGTTGGAAGTGGAAAAATGGGAAAAAATGGTTAAAAAATGGGGGAAAAGTGGTAAAAAAATTGCCAAAAATGGTTTAAAAATGGTAAAAAGAAAAGCAGAAAAAATGGGGAAAAAATGAGAAAAAGGTGGAAAATAGCGAATAAAAATGGTTTAAAATGATGGAAATAGGGAAGTGGTTGGAAGTGGAAAAAATGGGAAAAAATGGGGAAAAAATTGGGTTTGAGTGGTTGAAAAGAGGAAAAAATTGCTAAAAATGGTTAAAAATGATGGAAAAAAGAAATGAAAAATGGTAAAAATGTGAAAAAAGGGAAATGGGAAAAAATGGTGAGAAAAATGGAGGTAAAGAAAGGAAATAAAAGAGAAAAAACGGTTAAAAAAGGCAAAAAAAAGAGAAATATGGTGAAAAAGTAAAAGAAGAGGAGAAAAATGGTTAAAAAAATCTGAAAAAAAAGCACAAAAAGAAGGAAAAAATGGTTGAAAAAAGGAAAAAAAGAGACAAAAATGGTTAAAAAGGCAAAAAAAGGAGGAAAAAAATGAATAAAAAAAAGGAAAAAATAAAGGAAAAAATTGTTTAAAAAAGGCAAAAAAAGGAAGAAAATTGGTTAAAAAAGTCTTTAAGAAAGCACAAAAAAAAAAAGAAAAAATGGTTAAAGAACCGTGAAAAAAAAGTCAAAAAAAGGGAAAAATGGTTAAAAAAACCTGAAAAAAGGCAAAAAAAGGAGGAAAAAATGGTTAAAATAGGGCAAAAAAAAGAGGGAAAAATGGTTGAAAAAGGCAAAAAGAAAAAGAAAAAATTGTTTTAAAAAGGCAAAAAAAAGAGGAAAAAATGGTTTAGAAAATCTAAAATGAAGGTAAAAGAAAAAAGAGGAAGGAATGGTTGAAAAAACCTGAAAAAAAGCCAAAAACAAAGGGAAAAATGGTTGAAAAAAACACAAAAAAAAGAGGGAAAAAATGGTTGAAGAAAGGGGGGAAAAATGGTTGAAAAAAGGAAAAAAAAAGCTGGAAAAAATGGTTAGAAAACCTAAAAAAGGGAAAAAAGTAGAGGGGGAAAAATGGTTAAAAAGTGCAAAAAAGAAGGAGAAAAAAATGGTTTAAAAACCTGAAAAAAGGCCGAAAAAAGAGGGAAAAAATGATGTAAAAAGGCAAAAAATAGAGGGAAAAATGGTTAAAAAGTCTAAAAAAAAGGCCAAAAAAAGAAGGAGAAAATGGTTGAAAAAAGGCAAAAAAAGAGAAAAAATCGGTTTAAAAAAATCTAAAAAAAAAGGTACAAAAAATGGTTTAAAAATTGTAAAAAAATGGTAAAAAAATGGTAAAAAAAGGTGAATTTGTGGCGGTTTTTGGGTGGAAAATGGAATTTTTGGGCCTGTCCAGGTGAGTATGGGGGGGTTTGGGGTTTTGTTGTTCCAGTCCTGTTTTACCAACTCTGCCTTTTGTGTGCTGCAGGTGGGACACAAAAAGCAGCGAAAACTCAAAATCCGCCGCTGTTTTGGGTTCAAAAAAGGCAGAAAAGGGCAAAAAATGGCAAAAAATGGAATTTGGAATTGCTGCAGGAGGGGAGGTCCAGGAGGGGGGAAAATGGGAAAAAATCCGAGGTTTTTTGGGGATTTTTTTTGGTTTTTTTTCCCCCAATTTTGGGCTGGATCCCGAGGCTGCTGCGGCCAGGAGGAGAAAAAGACGGCGGAGAGGAGAAAGTGGAAAAATAAACGAGAGAAAAGGCAAAAATTGCCCAAAAAAGGCAGAGAATTGAGCAGAAAGAAGGAGAAATGGTGCCAAAAAAAGGGCAAAAATTGCACAAGAGAAGGACAAAAATTGCCCCAAAAAATAAAAAAAAATGGACAAAAATTGCACAAGAAAAGGTGAAAATTTGCCTCAAAAATTGCAAAAAAAAGCACAAAAATTGCACAAGAAAAGGCCAAAAATTGCCCCAAAAGTTGCAAAAAAAAGCACAAAAATTGCACAAGAAAAGACCAAAAATTGCCCCAGAAGTTGTTAAAAAATGGCCAAAAATTGCCCAAGAAAAGGCCAAAAATTGCCCAAAAAATTGCAAAAAAAAAGCACAAAAATAGCCCCAAAACTTGCAAAAAAAAAGTACAAAAATTGTCCATGAAAAGGTCAAAAATTGCCTCAAAAATTGCACAAAAATAGGCCAAAAATTGCAAAAAAATGCACAAAAATTGCACAAAAAAGGTCCAAAATTGCCTCAAAAATTGCAAAAAAAAGCACAAAAATTGCCCAAGAAAAGGCCAAAAATTGCCCCAAAAATTGCAAAAAAAAGGCCAAAAATTGCCCAAGAAAAGGACAAAAATTGCCCCAGAAGTTGCAAAAAAAAGCACAAAATTGCACAAGAAAAGGTCAAAAATTGCCTCAAAAATTAAAAAGGACAAAAATTGCACAAGAAAAGGTCAAAAATTGCCCCAAAAATTAAAAAAAAAGCACAAAAATTGCCCCAAAACTTGCCCAAGAAAAGGCCAAAAATTACCCCAAAAATTGCAAAAAAAACCTACAAAAATTGCCCAAGAAAAGGCAAAAATTGCCCCAAAACTTGCCAAAAAAAGCCAAAAATTGCCCCAAAAACGCCTGAAAATTGTCCAAGAAAAGCCCAAAAATTGCCCCAAAACTTGCCCAAAAAAAGCACAAAAATTGTCCCAAAAATTGCTAAAAAAAGCACAAAAATTGCACAAGAAAAGGTCAAAAAATTGCCCCAAAAATTGCAATAAAAAGGCCAAAAATTGCCCAAGAAAAGGCCAAAAATTGCCTCAAAAATTGCAAAAAAAAGGCCAAAAATTGCCCAAGAAAATTTGAAAAATTGCCCCAAAAATTGCAAAAAAAAATGCACAAAAATTGCCCAAGAAATGGACAAAAATTGCCCCAAAAGTTGCCAAAAATAAGCACAAAAATTGCCCAAGAAAAGGCCAAAAATTGCCCAAGAAAAGGCATAAAAATTGCAAAAAAAAGCACAAAAATTGCACAAGAAAATTTCAAAAATTGCCTCAAAAATTGCCAAAATAAAAGCCAAAAATTGCCCCCAAAAATTGCAAAAAAAAGCCAAAAAACCCCCCAAAAATTGCTCCAAAAAAGCAGAAAAAACCCCAAAAATTGCCCAAAAAAAGCTAAAAAAAACCCCAAAAATTGCTCCCAAAAAGCCGAAAAAAGCCCCAAAAATTGGCAAAAAAAAACCCCAAAAATTGGCCCAAAAATTGCAAAAAAAAAGGGCAAAAAATCCCCAAAAATTGCCGAAAAAAACCCCAAAATTGTCCAAAAAAAGCAGAAAAAAGCCTCAAAAATTGCCCAAAAAAGCAGAAAAAACCCCTGAAAATATCCAAAAAAAGCCGAACAATCCCCAAAAATTGCCTAAAAAAATCCCCCAAAATTGCTCCAAAAAAGCCGAAAAAAGCCTCAAAAATTGCAAAAAAAAAACCCGAAAAAGCCCCCAAAATTGCCCCAAAAAAGCAGAAAAAAACCCCCAAAAATATCCAAAAAAAGCTGAAAAAACCCCAAAAATATCCAAAAAAAGCCAAAAAATTGCCACCGAAATTGCAAAAAAAGCCGAAAAATCCCCAAAAATTGCCCAAAAAACTCCAAAAATTGCTCCAAAAAAGCCAAAAAAAGCTGAAAAAACCCCAAAAATTGCCCAAAAAAAGCTGAAAAAAACCCCCCAAAATGGCTCCAAAAAGGCCGAAAAAAACCCCAAAAATTGCAAAAAAAAAGCCAAAAAATCCCCCAAAATTGCTCAAAACAAGCTGAAAAAAAAAACCAAAAATTGCTCCAGAAAAGCCAAAAAAAGCTGAAAAAACCCCCAAAAATTGCTCAAAAAAAGCAGAAAAAAACCCCCAAAAATCCCTCCAAAAAAGCCAAGAGGAACCCCAAAAATTGCCCAAAAAAAGCTTAAAAAACCCTCATAAATTGCCAAAAAAAGCCAAAAACTTGCCCCAAAAAATCCCCAAAAATTGCCAAAAAAACCCAGAAAAAAAACCCCAAAAATTGCTCTAAAAAAAACGAAAAAAACCCCGAAAATGTCCAAAAAAAAGCTGAAAAAAACCCCAAAAATTTGCTCCAAAAAAGCCAAAAAGACTCGCAAAGAAGGCTTTAAAAATTGCCAAAAAAAGCTGAAAAAATTGGCCCAAAAATTGCCAAAAAAAGCCAAAAAATCCCCAAAAATTGCCCAAAAAACCCCAAAATTGCTCCAAAAAAAGCAGAAAAAACCCCAAAATTGGTCCAAAAAAGCTGAAAAAATATCTGGAAAAAGCCAAAAAAACCCCCAAAAATTGCCCAAAAAAAGCAGAAAAAAACCCCAAAAATTGCCCAAAAACAAAGCAGAAAAAACCCCAAAAATTGGTCGAAAAAAGCCGAAAAAAACCCCAAAAATTGCCAATAAAAAGCAGAAAAAACCCCCAAAAATTGCTCCAAAAAACCCAAAAAAAGCAGAAACAAGCCCCAAAAATTGTTCAAAAAAAGGAAAAGAAACCACCCAGAATTGCCAAAAAAAGCCCAAAAATTGCCCCAAAAATTGCCGAAAAAAAGCCCCAAAATTGCCCAAAAGAAGCAGGGAAAAAAAACCCAAAATTGCCCAAAAAAAGCTGAAAAAACCTCCAAAAATTGCCAAAAAAAGCCAAAAAATTACCCCAAAAATTGCAAAAAAAAGCTAAAAAATTACCCCAAAAATTGCAAAAAAAAGCTGAAAACACCCCCAAAAATTGCTCCAAAAAACCCAAAAACAGCCGAAAAAAAGGCTTTAAAAATTACTAAAAATAGGTGAAAAAAGCCCCAAAAATTGCTAAAAAAAGCCAAAAAATTGGCCCGAAAAATGAAAAAAAAAAAAAAGCCGAAAAATCCCCAAAAATTACCAAAAAAAAGCCAAAAAAACCCCCAAAAATTGCCCAAAAAAAAGCAGAAAAAACCCCCAAAAAAGCCAAAAAATTGCCCCAAAAATTGCAAAAAAAAGCCGAAAAATCCCCAAAAATTGCCGAAAAAACCCGCAAAAATTGCCCAAAAAAAGCAGAAAAAAACCCAAAAATTGCTGAAAAAAAAGCAGAAAAAACCCCCAAAAATATTTTTAAAAAAGCCAAAAAATCCCCAAAAATTGCCAAAAAAAGTCCAAAAATTGCAAAAAAAAAGCGAAAAAATTGCCCCAAAATTGCAAAAAAAAAGCCGAAAAATCCCCAAAATTTGCCCAAAAAAACCAGAAAAAACCCCAAAAATTGCCCAAAAAAGGAAAAGAAACCCCCCAAAAAAGCCCAAAAATTGCCCCAAAAATTGCAAAAAAAAAGCAAAAAAAACCCCAAAAATTGCCCAAAAAAAAAGCAGAAAAAACCCCAAAAATTGCCCAAAAAAACCCCCCAAAAAAACCCCAAAAATTGTTCTAAAAAAAGCCGAAAAAACCCCCAAAAATTGCCAAAAAAAAGCCAAAAAACCCCCCAAAAATATCCAAAAAAAGCCAAAAAATTGACCCAAAAATTGCAAAAAAAAAGCCAAAAAATCCCCAAAAATTGCCGAAAAAACCCGCAAAAATTGCCCAAAAAAAGCAGAAAAAAGCTCCAAAAATTGCCCAAAAAAAAGCAGAAAAAAAACCCAAAATTGCTCCAAGAAAGCCAAAAAAACCTCAAAAAATTGCCCAAAAAAAGCCAAAAAATCCCCAAAAATTGCCGAAAAAACCCCAAAAATTGCTCCACAAAAACCAAAAAAGGCCAAAAAAACCCCCAAAAATTGCTCCAAAAAAAGCAAAAAATTGCCAAAAAAAAGCAGAGAAAACCACCAAAAATTGCCAAAAAAAGCCAAAAAATTACCCCAAAAATTGCTGAAAAAAAAGCCGAAAAATCCCCAAAAATTGCAAAAAAAACCCCTCAAAATTGCCCAAAAAAACCCAGAAAAAAACCCCAAAAATTGCCAAAAAAAGCCGAAAAAAGCCCCAAAAATTGCTGAAAAAAAGCCCAAAAAAAACCCCAAAATTGCTCCAAAATTGCGAAAAAAAGCCAAAAAATCCCCAAAATAACCGAGAAAAACTCCAAAAGTTGCCGCAAAAAAAGCCAAAAAATTGCCCCAAAAATTGCAAAAAAAAAAGCCAAAAAATCCCCAAAAATGGCCCAAAAAAAAGAAAAAACCCCAAAAATTACTCGGAAGAAAGCAGAAAAAACCCCAAATATTGCCCAAAAAAAGGGCCAAAAAATCCCCAAAAATTGCTGAAAAAAGTCCAAAAATTGCAAAAAAAAGCCAAAAAATCCCTAAAAATTGCCAAACAAACCCCCAAAAATTGCCCAAAAAAAAGCAAAAAAACCCCCAAATATTGTTTCAAAAAAGCCAAAAAAAGCTGAGAAAAGCCCCAAAAATTGCCAAAAATAGCGAAAAAATTTCCCCAAAAATTGCAAAAAAAAGCCAAAAAATTACCCCAAAAATTGCAAAAAAAAGCCAAAAAGTTTGCCCCAAAAATTGCAAAAAAAAAGCCAAAAAATCCCCCAAAAAAGCCGAAAAAAAACCCCAAAAATTGCCCAAAAAAAGCTGAAAAAAACCCCAAAAATTTGCTCCAAAAAATCCAAAAAAACGCCGCAGGCAGCGAGGCAGGGCCTCACAATTCCTGATTTTCTTCCCATTTATCTCCTCAGCGGTGGTGAGCGTGGTGCCTTCAATAAATTCGGTGGTAAAGTCCCAAAATCCGAGGTTTCAACCCCAAAAAAAGGCAGAAAAAATTCAGAATTGGGGAATTTTTTCCCCCATTTTTCCTGGGTGGGGGAAAACCCCCAAAAAAACGGAATTTAGGTGATGAAAATGCAAAAAAATAGAGTTTAAATGGTGAAAATGGTGGAAAAATGAGGTGGAAAAATGAATTTTAACAGGGTGGGATTGGGGAAAAAAAAGTGAATTTGGTGAAAATGCTGCATGTGTGGAAAAAATGGTGAATTTGTGGTTTTGGGGGAAAAACCCCAATTTTTGAGGTTTTTGGTGGAAGCGCCGGTGACCTGGAGGTTTTTGGTTTTTGGTTTTTTGGTGGAAAAAAGGTGAAATTGAAAATTTAAATGAAAATCAAAAAAGGTGGAAATGGGCCCCAAAGTTGGGGTGAGGTCGGAGCTGCAGTGGACCCAAAACCGAGGGGAAAAAGGGAATTTTTGGGTGGTGAAAAATGGGGAAAAAAATGAGTGGAAAATGGGAAAAATTGAGTGGAAAGTGGAGAAAAAATGAAGGGAAAAATGGGGAAAAAATGAGGAAAAAATGATAAAAAAAAAGGGAAAAAAAATATGGAAAAATGAGGGAAAAAAAGAAAAAAAAGGAGTGGAAAATGGGGGAAAATTGAGTGGAAAATGGAGAAAAAATGAGGTAAAAATATGGAAAAAATGAGGAAAAAAAATGAGTGGAAAATGGGGGAAAATTGAGTGGAAAATGGTCAAAAAAATTGAGTGGAAAAATGGAGAAAAAATGAAGGGAAAAATGGGGAAAAATAAGTGGAAAAATGGGAAAAAATGAGTGGAAAATCGAGAGAAAAAAATGAAGGGAAAAATGGGGGAAAATTTAATGGAAAATGGGAAAAAATTGGGGGGAAAATGGAGAAAAAACGAGGTAAAAATATGGAAAAAATGAGGAAAAAAGAGGAAAAAAATGAGTGGAAAATGGGAAAAATTGAGTGGAAAATAAAGAAAAAATGAAGGAAAAATGGGAAAAAATTGAGTGGAAAATAAAGAAAAAATGAAGGAAAAATGGGAAAAAATTAAAGGGAAAATGGAGAAAAAATGAGGGAAAAAGGGAAAAATTGAGTGGAAAAATATGAAAAAAATGAGAAAAAAATATGGAGAAAATGAGTGGAAAATAAAGAAAAATAAGGGAAAAAATTCAGGAAAAAATAAGAAAAATTTAAAAGGGAAATTAAGGAAAATGAGGGGAAAATATGGAAAAAAAAGAGGGAAATAAATGGAAGAAATGGAGGAAAAAAAGTGGGAAAATGGAGTGAAAAATAAGGAAAA
The DNA here is from genome assembly GCA_024362935.1 of Setophaga petechia. Classification (NCBI taxonomy): domain Eukaryota; kingdom Metazoa; phylum Chordata; class Aves; order Passeriformes; family Parulidae; genus Setophaga; species Setophaga petechia. The sequence goes on from JANCRA010000359.1 coordinate 47,817, forward strand.
AAATTGAGAAAATGAGGGGAAGAATGGAGGAAAAAAGAAAAACGGAGAAAAAATTAAAAGGAAAATGGAGAAAAAAATGAGAAAAAATTAAGGGAAAATGGAGAGAAAAATATGGTAAAAAAAATAGAAAAAATTAAGAATATTGAGGGAAAAATGGAGAAAAAATGAGGAAAAAATGGAGAAAAAATGAGGAAAAAATGGAGAAAAAATGAGGAAAAAATGGAGAAAAAATGAGGGAAAAATGGAGAAAAAAATGAGGGAAAAATGGAGAAAAAATGTGAAAAAAATGGAGAAAAAATGAGGGGAAAAACAAGAAAAAAAAAGAGAAAAATTTGTTAAAAAATGGGAAAAAATCAGGAAAAAACTCAAAAAAAAGCAGAATTTGGAGCCTTTTGGGGAGAAGGTTCCAGAATTTGAATTTCGTGGGCTCCCACGGTGGGAAAAGGTGAAAAACCCCAAAATTTTGGTGCCAAATTTGGGGATTTTGCCCCAAAATGGGGGCCTGGGAGGGGCAGAAAGGGGCGGGGGCCAAGGAAAGGGGGCGGGGTTTGTGTTGGACACGCCCCATGTTCTGCTTTACTAATTTGCATAATTAATTTTTTTTTTCATGTGGCCCCAAAAGGACCTCGGGACCAGGGGCCCAGACATGATCCAGGTAATTAATTCGTTAATTAATTAATTAATTAATTATTGGGATTTAATCGGAGTTTATTAATGCTGATCATGGGAATAATGGATAATTAATTAGGGGTAATTAATGGGAAATAGTTGCGGGTGTTACGTTAATTAATTTGCTAATTAATGACATTTATAGGTTAATTAATACTGATAATGGGAGGAATAAGGGGTAATTAATTAGGGGCAATAAAGATTGTGTTGGGGTTAATTAATCAAACTAAAGAGACTAATTAGTGGTAATTAATAGGCTGACTAAAAGATTAGGTTGGGAACGATAATTTGGATAATTAGAGGTAATTAGGAGGCATAAAGTGGGCGTGATTGATGATGTTGTGGTTAATTAACAGTGTAATTAATTAGTGACAACAAAGAGCAATAAGGGATTGGGTTGTTGGTAATTGAATTAAAGGTGTTAATTAGTAATTAATGAGCCCAATCTTAGTGTGGGGGTGGAGCTTTGGGCGCCATTTTTGGGCCCCTGGGGTGTGGTTAATGAGGATTAGTTAGTGAGGGTTAATTAGCATTTTTTCCTCTGTATTGAATGCTAATTAATGCTAATTAGGAGTAGTTAATTAATGACTGTTAGGCGAGCAGGACAACTCGGACACCAACACGATGTTAATTATGGGGAGGGGCTTTGGGGTCATTCTGGGATGGGGTTAATGAGGTTAATTAGCGTTTATGGTCAGTAATGATGCTAATTAACGCTAATTAGCAGTAATTAATAATGAATTGCAGGGGAGCAGGACAACTCGGACAACAACACGATGTTAATTATGGGGAGGGGCTTTGGGGCGTTCTGGGATGGGGTTAATGAGGTTAATTAGCGTTTATGGTCAGTAATGATGCTAATTAACGCTAATTAACAGTAATTAATAATTAATTTTAGGTGAGCAGGACAACTCGGACAACAACACGATCTTCGTGCAGGGGCTGGGTGAGAACGTCACCATCGAGTCCGTGGCCGATTACTTCAAACAGATCGGGATCATCAAGGTGAGAGCACCTGGGACACACCTGGGACAGCAGAAACACACCTGGGACACACCCAAAACACACCCTGGGGACACCTGAGATACACCTGGGACACACCTGGGGACACCTGAAATACACCTGGGGACAGCTGGGACACCTGGGACACACCCAAAATACACCTGGGACACACCTGGGGGACACCTGGGACACCTGGGGACAGCAGAAACACACCTGGGACACACCCAAAACACACCTGGGGGACACCCGAAATACACCTGGGGACAGCAGAAATACACCTGGGGACAGCAGAAATACACCTGGGACACCTGGGGACACCTGGATACACCTGGGATACACCTGGGGACACCTGAAATACACCTGGGGACACCTGGGACACACCTGGGGACACCTGGGACACCTGGGGACAGCAGAAACACACCTGGGACACACCCCAAAACACACCTGGGGGACACCCGAAATACACCTGGGGACAGCAGAAATACACCTGAGATACACCTGAAACACACCTGAAATACACATGGGGACACCTGAAATACACCTGGGGATACCCAAAATACACCTGGGGGGACACCTGGGGGCAGGTGAGGGGACACCTGAAATACACCTGGGGACACGTGGGGACACCCAAAATACACCTGGGACACATCTGGGGACACCTGGGACAGGTGAAGGGACACCTGAAATACACCTGGGGACACCCAAAACACACCTGGGGACACCTGGGACAGGTGAGGGGGACACCTGAAATACATCTGGGGACACCCAAAATACACCTGGGGACACCTGGGGACACACCTGGACAGGTGAGGGGGACACCCAAAATACACCTGGGACACACCTGGGGGACACCTAGGCAGGTGAGGGGACACCCGAAATACACCTGAGCAGGTGAGGGGACACCTGGGACAGGTGAGAAAGGGTCACTCAGTGGTCACTCAGTGGTCACTCAGTGGTCACTCTGTCCCCAGACCAACAAGAAGACCGGCCAGCCCATGATCAATGTGGGGTCACTCTGATGGGGGTTTTTGGGCTCTGTGGTTACTCAGTGGTCAGTGGTCACTCAGTGGTCACCCAGTGGTCACTCAGTGGTCACTCAGCGGTCACTCTGTCCCCAGACCAACAAGAAGACCGGCCAGCCCATGATCAATGTGGGGTCACTCTGATGGGGTTTTTGGCTCTGTGGTCACTCAGTGGTCACCCAGTGGTCACTCAGTGGTCACTCAGTGGTCACTCAGTGGTCACTCTGTCCCCAGACCAACAAGAAGACCGGCCAGCCCATGATCAATCTCTACACCGACCGTGAGACCGGCAAGCTCAAGGGCGAGGCCACCGTGTCCTTCGACGACCCGCCCTCGGCCCAAGGCCGCCATCGACTGGTTTGATGGTCAGGAGCCCAAAATCCCCAAAAATCCTAAAATTCCCAAAAATCCTGATCCTAAAATTCCCCAAAATCCTGATCCCAAAATTCCCAAATTCCCAAAAATCCTGATCCTGAAATTCCCCAAATTCCACATCACAAAATCCCCAAATGCCACCGTGTCCTTCGACGACCCGCCCTCGGCCAAGGCCGCCATCGACTGCTTTGATGGTCAGGAGCCCAAAATTCCCTAAAATCCTGAAATTCCACATCCCCAAATTCCCAAATTCCACATCCTGAAATTCCCAAATTCCCAAAAAATCCTGATCCCAAAATCCCCAAATGTCGCCGTGTCCTTGGACGACCCGCCCTCAGCCAAGGCCGCCATCGACTGCTTTGATGGCTAGGATCCCAGAATTCCCAAATTCCCTAAAATCCTGATCCCAAAATTCCCCAAATTCCCAAAAATCCTGATCCCGAAATCCCCAAATTCCAAAAATCCTGATCCCAGAAATCCCCAAAATTCCCAAAAATCCTGATCCCAAAATCCCCAAATGTCACCGTGTCCTTCGACGACCCGCCCTCGGCCAAGGCCGCCATCAACTGCTTTGATGGTCAGCATTCTTCAAATTCCCAAATTCCTGAAATTCCTAAATTCCCAAAAATCCTGATCCCCAAAATTCCCAAAATCCACATCCTGAAATTCCCAAATCCCCAAAAATCCTGACCCCAAAATCCCCAAATGTCACCGTGTCCTTCAACAACTCGGCCAAGGCCGCCATCGACTGCTTTGATGGTCAGGATCCCTGAAATCCCCAAATTCCTGAAATTCCACATCCCCAAATTCCCAAATTATACATCCTGAAATTCCCAAATTCCCAAAAATCCCGATCCCAAAATTCCTGAAATTCCCAAAAATCCTGATCCCCAAAATCCCCCAAATGTCACCGTGTCCTTCAACAACTCGGCCAAGGCCGCCATCGACTGCTTTGATGGTCAGGACCCCAAAATCCCTGAAATTTCTGATCCCAAAATTCCCAAATTCCTGATCCTGAAATTCCCAAATTCCCAAAAATCCTGATCCCAAAATTCTCCCAAAATTCCTGATCCCAAAATCCCCAAATGTCACCGTGTCCTTGGACGACTCGGCCATGGCCGCCATCGACTGCTTTGATGGTCAGGACCCCAAAATCCCCGAATTCCACATCCCAAAATTCCTGAAATCCCAAAATTCCACATCCCAAAATTCCTAAATTCCTAAAATTCCCCAAATCCTGATCCTGAAATCCCGAAATTCCCAAAATTCCTGATGCCAAAATTCCCAAATATGTCACAGTGTCCTTTGATGACCCGCCCTTGACTGGTTTGATGGTCAGGATTCCCAAATTCCCAAAAATCCTGATCCTCAAATTCCTAAAAATCCTGATCCCCAAATTCCCAAAAATCCTGATCCTCAAATTCCCAAAAATCCTGATCCCAAAATTCTCAAAAATCCTGATCCCAAAATTCCCAAAAATCCTGATCCCGAAATTCTCGAATTCCCAAAAAATCCTGATTCTCAAATTGCCAAAAATCCTGACCCCAAAATTCCCAAATTCCCAAAAATCCTGATTCTCAAATTCCCAAAAATCCTGACCCCAAAATTCCCAAACTCCCAAAAATCCTGATCCCAAAATTCTCAAATTCCCAAAAATCCTGATCCCAAAATTTCCCCAGTAATTTCCCAATTTTCCCCAATATTAATTCCTGTATTCTTCCCCAATAATTTACCAAATTCCCCCAATATTAATTCTCTTTTTTCCCAATAAATTCCTGTATTTTTCCCCAATACATTCCCAATTTCTGCCAATAAATTCCTGTATTTTTCCCCAATAATAATTCCCATTTTTCCCAATAAGTTCCTCTATTTTTTCCCCATTATTAATTCCCAATTTTCCCCAACAAATTCCTGTATTTTCCCCAGTAATTTCCCAATTTTCCCCAATAATTTCTGTACTTTCCCCAAATAAATTCCTGTATTTTTCCCCAATAAATTCCTGTATTTTTCCCGCAATAATTTCCCAATTTTCCCCCAGTAAATTCCTGTATTTTTCCCCAATATTAATTCCCATTTCCCCCAATAAATTCCTGTATTTTTCCCCAATAATTTCCCAATTTTCCAAATAAATTCCCATCTTTTTCCCCAACAATTTCCCAATTTTCTTCCGTATTAATTCCCATTTTTCCCCCATAAATTCCTGTATTTTCCCCCAATAAATTCCTGTGTTTTTCCCCAATAATTTCCCAATTTTCTCCAATAATTCCTGTATTTTCCCCTTAATAAATTCCTGTATTTTTCCCCAATAATTTCTCAATTTCCCTCATAAATTCCTGTATTTTCCCCTAATAAATTCTTGTATTTTCCCCAATAATTTCCCAATTTTCCCCAATAAATTCCCATTTTTCCCCAATAAATTCCTTTTATCTCTTCCCAATAAACTCCCTTTTCTCCGAATAAATTTTTGTATTTTTCCCCAATAATTTCCCAATTTCCCCCAATAAATTCCTGTATTTTTCCCCAATAATTTCCTAATTTTCCCCACTATTAATTCCCAATTTCCCAATACATTCCTGTATTTTCCCCTTAATAAATTCCTGTATTTTCCCCAATAATTTTCCCAATTTTCCCCCATAAATTCCTGTATTTTTCCCCAATAATTTCCCAATTTTCCCCAGTATTAATTCTCATTTTTCCCAAGAAATTCCAGTATTTTTCCCCCAACAATAATTCCATTTTTCCCATTTTTCAGGCAAGGAGTTCTCTGGGAACCCCATCAAGGTCTCGTTTGCCACGCGCCGCGGCTGACTTCACCCGCGGCGGGGGCGGCCGCGGCCGGGGCCGGGGAGGTCAGCCCTGAAATTCTCCTTTTCCACCCCAAAATTCACCTGTGCACCCCAAAATTCACCTTTCCACCCCAAAATCCCCCTTTTCCACCCTGAAATCCCTTTTTTCTAGCATAAAATTCACCTTTTTTTAGCCCAAAATCCTCCTTCCTTCCTTTTTCAAAATCCCCTTTTCCACCCCAAAATTCACCTTTGCACCCCAAAATCCACCTGTGCATCCCAAAATTCACCTTTACTACCCCAAAATCCCCCTTTCCATCCCAAAATGCCCTCCTTTCCCAATTTTCCCCACTGTTAATTCCTGTATTTTTCCCCAATAATTTCCCAATTTTCCCCAATAAATTCCCAATTTTCCCCACAATTAATTCTCATTTTTCACCAATAAATTCATCAAAATCCCCCTTTTCCACCCTGAAATCCCCTTTTTCTAGCTTAAAATTCACCCTTTTTTAGCCCAAAATAATCCCTTTTCCACCCCAAAATTCACCTTCCCATCCCAAAATTCACCTTTACACCCCAAAATTCACCTTTCAATCCCAAAATTCACCTTTTACACCCCAAAATTCACCTTTGCATCCCAACATTCACCTTCCATCCCAAAATTCACCTTTACACCCCAAAATTCACATTTCCACCCCAAAATCCCCCTTTTCCACCCTGAAATCCCCTTTTTCTAGCTTAAAATTCACTTTTTTTTAGCCCAAAATTCACCTTTTCCACCCCAAAATTCACCTGCCATCCCGTAATTCACCTTTACACCCCAGAATTCACCTTTCCATCCCAAAAATCCCCTCATTTCACCCCGAAATCCCCTCCTTTCACCCCAAAATTCACGTTTTCCATCTCTCAGTCCCTTCCTATACTGAAATCCTCCCTGTTCCACCCCAAAATTCACCTTCACACCCCAAAATTCACCTTTTCCACCCCAAAATTCACCTTCACACCCCAAAATTCACCTTTACACCCCAAAATTCACCTTTACACCCCAAAATTCACCTTTTCCACCCCAAAAATCACCTTACACCCCAAAATTGTCCTTTACACCCCAAAATTCTCCTTTTCCACCCCAAAATTCACCTGTGCATCCCAGAATTCACCTTTCCATCCCAAAATTGACCTTTACACCCCAAAATTCACCTTCCATCCCAAAATTCACCTTTACATCCCAAAATCCACCTGTGCACCCCAAAATTCACCTTTGCATCCCAAAATTCAGCTTCCATCCCAAAATTCACCTTTACACCCCAAAATTCACCTTTGCATCCCAAAAATTCAGCTTCCATCCCAAAATTCACCTTTACACCCCAAAATTCACCTTTGCATCCCAAAATTCACCTGTGCATCCCAAAAGTCCACTTTTCCATCCCAAAATTCACTTTTACACCCGAAAATTCACCTTCCCACCCCAAAATTCACCTTTCCATCCCAAAATCCCCGTTTTCCCACCCCAAAATGCCATTTTTAACCAAATCTCCATTTTTTGCCCCATTCCAGGCCCCTTGTCCCAGGGCAGGTTCAGCCCATTCCCATTTTTCCCATTTTTAACCAAAATCTCCATTTTTTTGCCCCATTCCAGGCCCCCTGTCAGGTTCAGCCATTGACATTTTGTCCAATTTTTCCCATTTTTCACCAAAATCCCCGTTTTTTTGCCCCATTCCAGGCCCCCTGTCCCAGGGTGAGTTTAGCCATTCCCATTTTTCCCATTTTTCCTGGTTTTTCCCCCCATTCCAGGCCCCCTGTCAGGTTCAGCCATTGACATTTTGTCCATTTTTCCCATTTTTAACCAAAATCCCCGTTTTTCGCCCCATTCCAGGCCCCCTGTCAGGTTCAGCCATTCTCATTTTTCCCATTTTGTCCATTTTTCCCATTTTTCACCCAAATCCCCGTTTTTTTGCCCCATTCCAGGCCCCCTGTCCCGGGGCGGGTTCGGCCATTCCCCATTTTTCCCATTTTTTCCCATTTTTCCTGTTTTTTGGCCCCCATTCCAGGCCCCCTGTCCCGGGGCGGGTTCGGCCATTCCCATTTTTCCCATTTTTTCCCATTTTTCCTGTTTTTTGGCCCCATTCCAGGCCCCCTGTCCCGGGGCGGGTTCGGCCATTCCCATTTTTCCCATTTTTTCCCATTTTTCCTGTTTTTTTGGCCCCATTCCAGGCCCCCTGTCCCGGGGCGGGTTCGGCTCCGGCTCCGGCGGCCGCGGCGGCTTCACGGGAGGGGGGAGGGGCCCAGCAGAGAGCGGGGGACTGGAAATGCCCAAACCCGTGAGTGAATCATACTGGGATATACTGGGATGGACTGGGATGGTTATACTGGGTATACTGGGGGTGGTTATACTGGGATATACTGGGATGGACTGGGAATGCATTGGGATTGGTTATAGTGGTTATACTGGGATATACTGGGATATACTGGGAGGGGGCCCAGCAGAGAGCGGGGGACTGGAAATGCCCAAACCCGTGAGTGATGGTTATACTGGGGATACTGGGATATACTGGGGTGTACTGGGATGGGTTATACTGGGTATACTGGGATATACTGGTATGGTTAGACTGGGTTAGACTGGGTTATACTGGGAGGGTTATACTGGGTTATACTGGGTTATACTGGGAGGGGCCCAGCAGAGAGTGGGTGACTGGAAATGCCCCAGCCCGTGAGTGACCATACTGGGATATACTGGGATGGACTGGGATATACTGGGAATGAATTGGGATTGGTTATACTGGGATATACTGGTTATACTGGAATGGTTAGACTGGGTTATACTGGGATATACTGGGATGGTTATACTGGGGTGTACTGGGATATACTGGGATGGACTGGGAGGGTTATACTGGGATATACTGGGATGGTTATACTGGGTTAGACTGGGGGTGTACTGGGTTATACTGGGTTATACTGGGAGGGGCCCAGCAGAGAGCGGGGGACTGGAAATGCCCCAACCCGTGAGTGACCTGTACTGGTTTATACTGGTTTATACTGGGAGGGTTATACTGGGACGTACTGGGATGTACTGAGAGTGTTATACTGGGGTATGTTGCGTTATACTGGGTT